>VYZT01007379.1:0-49800 GCA_013400735.1 Pomatostomus ruficeps | reverse complement strand
AGTATGTTAGCAAACCACATGGAAGAGTTCTGGACCAGAGAATACGTTAGTACACAATACGTTGTATTATCTTTGATGACGATAATAAACAAGATAATAAGCAATGTCCAGAGAATACAACAAGTGGAAGAACATGGGTGTGTGTGAATGTGTGTGTCTGTGTATACATGTTTTATATCTGTGTATCTCCTGCTATGTTATTAAAGACACCTCGAGCATTTGACTTCCTTCTTTCCTTCTTTTTCCTTGATGACTCTGATATCTAAATCGCTGTATCCACTATGCTATTTTCTGGCTGAAACCAATTGTTCTGATTTTTTTTTTTTTAATAAGCAGCATTTTTAATACAAATTCTTTGATCAGTTTCACTTTCCATGGGCAGGTTTCTAAAACAGTTGCTCCTGGAAATCAACCAGAGATATAATTAATATATGAGAAATGCCCCAGGATACTTTCTTATTTTTATACACTGCAAACAAAATGTTTGATGGGTTTTTTTGAAATATTCATGTATCTGGGATCAGAATAGAATGTGGGAATGAGAGGCTGCAGTGATTAATTCTGGGTGAGAAAAATTTAATACAAAAGAAACCTAAACCTAAAAGGGAAAAGAATTTGTAAAGTTTGAGGTTTGAACATTCTGGGGAAAAGCAATATATAAAAAAGGTATCCTTTCACTTTATTATTTGTTTAACAATTCTATGTCATTTATTGAGAAAATGTGCTGCTAGATGGCCATGGGATAATTCTCACGCTATGTAAAATTTGCAATTATATTTTTTAAATTACTATTTACTGACAGAAATCAAGCAAAATAGTAAAATATTGAAAAGCATTTTTTTCTGGAAAGACCCAATTATGTTTGTTCTTTCCCAAGTGTAGTGGGTTGACCCTGGCTGGACAGAAGCCATCCCTGTAGCCCCGCTGCTACCAAAGCTTGGCCATGCAAACCTGATACACCAAGAGTGACTGCAAGGGATCAGAGACAGCATTTTCACAATCCAGTGACAAATCTCTGGTACTAAAGCGTAGCTGATACTTTAGGGGAAGATTCAGAAATCCTTCGGTAATCAATTACAGAGAAATATGCCTTAAGGTTACACTATTTCTATCTTTGAAGGTATTTCTCAAAAATATCTTCAAAATTAAAAGAATAAAATTCCAAATTAGAGTCTGAAAGACATATTCTTTTATCAATTTAAATGTCCATTTGAAATGAGAATAACATTAGCAATAACTTTGCTTAGTATTCTACTAAGCTGCTGGTCTCAGTTCCCTTTTGAGAATGAACAAGCAATGATATTTTCAAATTCTTAGTGCACATCTAAGGCAATTTATACCTTTTTATAGTTACTGGAACTTGAAAACGAATTCTTAGGAAGTCCACGGCTTCTGGTAAGGTCTTTGATATCACAGACAGGAAGAAATAAAGACTCAGTAAGTAGGAATTCTTACATAAATTTCTTTTCATCTTGCCTGCCCATGCATGCCACTCCTATTCCCATGGGATTGCAGGATGAAGGTAAATACATGTGCATGTATCTGTATGACTGTAGCTGTGTCTTTATCTATCTACCTATGTCTCTATATCTTTACACATATACACACACCCCTCTCTTTCACATTGAGGGTTGTCAGACCCTGTAACAGATTACCTGAAATGATTGTAGAGTCTCTGTGGAGATATTTGTCATGTAACTGGCCATGGTCCTGGAAAACCTGCTGTAGCTGACCCCGCTTGAGTAGGTGACTTGAATGATTTCCAAAGATCCCTTCCACTCAAACTCTTCTTTGATCCTCTGTGATGTATGTTAATGGAGAGCGTCTACGAATCAGCTTGCCAAATTACTCAATCTTCATGTCATAATTGTACTTTGTGGAACAGTTTACCGTATGCTTCACAACTTATGGTTCTCCCTGCTCATTTCTAAACACTCTATTTCTTTATCCTTTTCCGGATTGACTCTGAGGAGAGTGTTCCATTGATTTCCAATGGGATACTTGTGTGCTTTATATCCTATTCATTATCAATCTCACCAAGTTTGCTTTCCTTAATTGCTTCTGTGAAGTGCATCGTTCTCTTCAGTTTGAGCTGTCTGCAATGATAATTGCTATTTATTCTTTCCAGGAATCTTTACATGTAGATACCTTTAAGCAATTTACATGGAAATATGTCCTAAACAGCAGCTTTTCCAATTTGAATGTTTTAAACTAGAAGGAAAAAGAGATGAAATGATTTTTCATCATGTTGCTAGCACACCTCTAAAGCATGTCAGGATCTTTTATTTTAAACTAAATATTTGATTTTGTTAATTTCTGCCTCCATCAAAAAGCAGGAAAATCTCAGAAACATACGATTAAAGTATGACTTCATTTATACCATATTTTATCCATTTATGCCATATTTTATCCTAATGTTCTTGTCCTCAAAGATGCAGAAATTCATGCATCTCAGTTTCAGAAAGTCTAGACCTGTCTGATTTGATTGTCTACTTATCTGGCAAGGACAGGAGAGATTCTGGTTAACAAAACTTTGATGCCAAGCAAAGCCATCATTACATAAATGAAAAATGCTTCTTCATACTGCAAAAAGTGCATTCTTAACGTCACCGAAAGTGCCAACAGAAATTTCACATACTAATTGAGGACAACATGAACCTACAACATGAAAAATTCTTTGCAATCAAATTATACAGGAGGTTAATACAGGATAAGGTTTAGCTTTGAGCTCTTTTGTACTTTTTCCACTTGCACAAAGGTCACTCTGTGAATGTGGTAGAAGCCACAATGAAGTCATCACCCAGGGCCTGCATTGAAGGCTAAGCACCACTGAAACTACCCCAGGCAGGAGGAATATATATTGAAATTGATGCTAAAAAGAGTATAAGCACCCATGTGCATACATTGGCTCTAATGGTGAAATAATGGAATCTCATAATATCCTTTATTCTGCAGAAGCCTTGTGGTCTAATGGACTCATTCTGCTCTGATGCCAAGTGCAACACAGGCCTTAACAACAACCATAGGAACGTCTCCTACAAGACAGAATTGCACTGTAAATTTTACAGTCTTTTCTGTGCTGCAAAAAAAGCTATATTTCTTTTTCTAAGCCATTTCTAACACCAGTAAATTGGTTTGAATGCCTCCTGCTAAAAGATAAACTTAACCACTTTTGTGTGGATTCAGTCAAGGGTTGAACTAAAATGTTCAGAATTGATCATCTTAGCCCCTAATCATCAGCTAGCAAGGTTGATAAGGATGTTAGAAGTTTACAGAAGTTCAGAGTGATTGAACAATATCATAGAAAATTCCATGGAGGGTTATTAAACAGACAGTTAAGGTGTCTAGCTGAAGAAATCCCCAGGCACAAATTTTGGAAGGCTGCTGAGTATTTTCAAGAAGTATCATTGCTTGCTTGTCCTGCTCTTATACTTAACCTTATATATCTTTATTGACCATGGTCTTGGCTGTTCAGCTCAACAGATCTTTGGTGTGATCTATTCTTATATTAGAAAAAAGGTATTGACAGTTTTCAAGAAAATGATTTGTATTGTGCTTCTTTTTCTCTTCAAACAAAACCATAAAAGCATTTCAATTGGTGGGAATCTCATGGTGTGTCTGTTTCAAGTAATGCTAGAGAGAACAAGACCTGAGTTAGTGAAGTTACTAGCACAGAGCCCTCTCTAGTTTAATTAGTCTTCTTCTGCTGTGAAGGAAAGCCATAACATTGATACTACTCATTAGGCTCATTAGGAATAACTAAATGTTGTTATATTGATAGAGCTTTTTTTTTTTTTCAGTAGAATTATCACATTATCCACCTGTTCTAATTCATAGTGAGAATTATACTCTTAAAAGAGTATTTGGAAATTTAAGGCCTATGTCTGTACCTGGCAGGTTAGTTGAAATGATAGCTACCAAGGGTGAAAACTAAAGTGTCTAGGATATCGTGAATCTATCTAGAAATAGAATAGAATGGATAGAATAAAACCAGCATGGTTTCTGCAAAGGAAAATCTCCTTTCTTAGTTTTTTCTTACAGTTCTTCAAATATATCTATAAAATGATGAAGAAAAACAAGTTCACATAATTTAGTAAAACTACTTAAGAGCTTTTGACATGGTTCTGAGTAAGATTCTATGAAATGAGCAGGCCAAAAAGACCAACTCTATCCTGTGGAGCATCAAGCACTGCATTGCTAGCTGGTTGAGGGAGGTGATTGTCCCACTCTACATGTGCTGGCCCAGCCTCATCTCAAGTGTTGTGCGCAGTTTTGGGTGCCTCGGTATAAGGAGGACATCAAGTTATTGTAATGTGTCCAGAGCAGGTCAAGGCCTCAAGAGCAAGACTTACACAGGACTGCTGAGGTCACTTGGTTTGTTCAGCTTGAAGAAGAGGAGGCTTAGGGTGACCTCATTGCAGTCCACAGCTTCCTCAAGGGGGGCAGTGGCAGGGCAGGTGCTGATCTCCTCTCTCTGGTGATCAGTGATGGGCCCTGAGAAAATTAAATGAAGCTCAGGGGCAGCTCATATGTGACGTTAGGGAAAGGTTCTTCTCTGAGAGAGTGGTCAGCCACTGGAGCGGGCTGGCCAGGGAAGTGATCATGGTGCCAGGTCTGTCAGAGTTCAGGAAGTGTCTGGGTGATGCTCACAGTCATATCTTTTAGTTTTAGGGCAGTTCAGCAAGAAGCAGGGAGTTGGTGATCCTTATGGGTCCCCTCCAGCTTGAGACATTCTATGATTCTATGAAATAAAATAATCTCACAAGGAATAGCAACATCGTCATGAAGAAAAGGCCAAAGAGCACAATGAAATGCCCAGTTAAAACCAAAACAACCAACTGAACACAACGAAGACTTTACTGCACTCAAACTTTTATTGTTTAATGTCCGTTAGATGTTTTAAAAGAACTGTAGAGCAGGACTAGCTGTACTTACTGAAGGTTGCGTTACTTAAAGTCATTTAAGTCAGGAAAGGTCACAGAGGTTGAAAGAAACTTTGGACATGCTTAATTCAAGTAGTTTATTCATCAACATAATAAATATTTGATTTCATGCTGAAAAGGAAATTTCATATTTTCCCAGAAACACAGAGGGCTCAAATTAGTGGAAGCACATCCTGCAGCAGACCTGAAAATTGTTATAGACTCCTTGATGCAGCTGTAGCTGGGAGCCTAGAAACAGGTTATGTTACATGAAGAACAATAGGGTAATTAGAGTTGCCATATGATGAGTTTCTGTAATTAATGATATTACCTCATTTGGAGTGAACAGTGCTGACCACTTATCTGAAAAGGGACATGGCAGAAATTTGGTTAGTTCTTACATTATTGAAAAGTATTAAAAGTGGACTGAAGTGTTTGCATATAAAAAGAAACTCAGCAACTAGGACTGACCAGTGAAGAAACAGAAAACAGAGACATGATAAAAGCAGATTATACAAAAAACCATCAGAAATTAGAAATTCTGTTACTTGTCTCCTAACGCAAATGCAAAGAAATATGTAATGACATGGAAAAGTTTTTGATTAAAAACTGATTCAAGGAAATTTCCATTCATTAAGTGTTAGCTCCGGTACTTAATTTCACATAAAATTGCCAAAATCAAAAGTACAGAAAAAATTTAAAAAACCCCCCAAAAATCGATTCACTTAATGGTTGTCAAAAACAAATTAGGCAAATTATCACCATGGTTGCTAGATACAGGCGAATGATGGATTTATTGAACTTGGAAGTCTCTTTTGCCTTATTTTCCTAACTCATTCTTACCAACAGCCTGGAGTACAAAATCCTAATATTTACAGCACATATCACTTTCAAATATATAGTAGGTGTAGCATTACCTTTAACCACCTGAGGGGGACATGCCCCACTTTATGAAAGGGATGAACCAGGTTACTTAAGAGAACAGAGTCTGATTCCAAATCGTGCCCCATTTATCCCAGAAAGCACTAAGGCTACGTAAGACCTGTATCTTCTACACCAGAAATCATAATTTTGCAAAAGCTAGCAAATACTTTATTTCCTATTGATTTTCAACCTTCTTTCTAACACGTAACTTACATTCTCCTTTTTTTTCTAGAGTAGTGATGAAAAGTCTTGCTCATCTGAGAAAGGACAATTGAGTGCTCAAAATAAAGAATAGGTACTGCATGAGTTGTGACTAACCGGTCACCTCAAGGCTTCCAACCAAATTCAACTGCAAGGCAAGGTGGGTTTTGCTGTAATGTGCCCTGATCCAGCGTTTTCATAAAGAAAAGTCACTGAGGATGGGAACTCCTTTTCTATGTTTGCAGTAGTAAATATGACATGTCCAAAACCGTTCCTTGCCCTTGAGGTTAATTGGCACGGTGCAGCTGATAACTCATACAGAGCACTGTTCAACTCATTATTTCCTAGAGTAAATGGCCTGTTGCAACTCTGCTAATTGTCATTGGCCTTGGAACCTACTTTCCATGCATTTTAAAGGTACATATATTTCTTTCTTGTTTGTCCCGTTCAAGACACATCCATCTGCCTGCAAGGTTTAGAGGGCTGCCCTTTGAGAACCCTGCTCACTGTCCCTGAGAACACAGCTCAGAGCACCTCTGAATTCCTGCTATTCCCAGACATCCACTGGGGCCATCGAAAGGCCTGTTCTATAGATAACTATGAACACCACGGTACACTCGTTCATGCTTGGGCCAGGTTCAAAAGCATCTTCCAAAGCATGGAGTCACTGGTCTTCTTCAAACGAACACCTAAGGGAATGTTAAACTTTGACAGAACCCTATTTTTGTCAATGTCACAATGGAAAAACTGCTTTCAATAAATTCATTAAAAAATAAACAACAAGCCAACCTAATGTTATCATGACGAGTTTTCATTTTGAATATTTCCTGTGCTCATTTTAAGTAATTCAGAAGGAGTTTATATGATGAAAACTGTTGGAAGCTACTGAGTTTTTTTCAACAGTGAGACTAACTGACTAATTTATTCTGTAGCTGAATATTAATCCTAGCAGTGGAAAAGCTTCATCAGTTATAACATGATTTTTGAAAGCTTAACTGAACTGCATTATTATCTACAGATTGCCATTGGCAAATCAACTTGCTAAATAAACAGAATTGCAATGGATTATTTTTATAATATTATAAGACAAAATATAAACAAAGAAATAAACTAAAGAAGGATTTATATTGCACTTGAGAAATTTGACCAATGGATGAGAAGGAAGAACTGAAGTATTTATACTAATCAGGGAGGAATTGGACTTAATGAACTCACATAGAGCATTTGCAATTTTCAGTGAGGGACTTTCAAGTCTGTAGTACACTTGACTGCGTCTTACTGGATTTTGTGCTTAAAATGTTTTACTAACAGTCCACTGAAGTGTGAAAGTACAATAAGTTCTTACCGTGGGAGGAAAGGTGCATTTCTTAGGAGTGCAGCAGAACTAAAAATAGATTGCTATTTCTCCCACGTGAAATATGCTACTCCATACAACAGGACTGAATTTATTTCTAGGTAGCAAGGTCCTATCAATGTTCCTTCATATCAGCTGTGTCAAGCCTTTATCACAAATATCGTTGATAAAAGAAACCCAAACAATTTTTACCTCTCACTGTCAGATACACTTTAAGGAATAGTTCTGTGTCAGATTTAATACATAATCTAAAATAAATCAGAAAATAATCAACAACTATTGCTTTCACGTATTTCCTTCTTCCAATTTCCATCTCACTTTGAGGACTGATCATCCTCTGAGGTATGGCTTCATAATTATGATTATAAATTCTTTCTTTCTTTTTGTTTCTATACAATTGCTTTTCAGGCTCTATTCAATTTTAGGCTAATAGTACTGTGCCTAAGGAATACCCATAACAAATAATTTGCCTTTGTTTAGGTCAATGAAAGATTTCATGGATTGTTGACAAATACGTGATGCTGGATTACACATCACATCAGCATTTTCTGTTTTCAGTGAAGAAAACAATATAGAAGTTCACATCAAATTATGAAAACTGGCAAAATCTGAAGCTTTATATTTTATGTTCCATATTTCAAATGTTATTTTGAATAGGAGATATTTGGATCTGTTTAAGCAATAGAAATAAATGAGATTATATGTATTTTTTAATCATAAGGTACCATGCACGTGGAATTTTTTCCATTTATTCTCACTAACAGCAGGTCATCTGGTTCAATGAACTGACTTCCAAAAGCAAAGTACATTTTGCTTAATAAATAATGTTCCTCTGACTTCAGATAAGTGACACATTGGAAACTAACACAATTTTTGTTGCATCAGTTAGAGTTTGGAGAATTTCTAGGAAGCCTAGATGGAGATCAAAGCTGAGTGGCTTTAGCTGGTTTTCTGAAACTAATAGTAACACATCTATTAGGCAGCCACCACTAACCTTCTTTCAATTGCTCGTAGCATCATCACAGTATACTTGCTTAATTTTAAATTTTCAAATATGGTCTTTAGCTGTTTTCTCAAGCCCAACAAAGTTTGATACAAACCTGCTGTTTTTCCTAAACTAAGCTGAGTTACTCTGTAGTGAGAAAATGTGTTTCTGGCAATTTCAGGAATATCAGTCTTTTTTTTTTTTTTTTAATAATTCCTCACTTTCTGGTGAGGAATTATTAAAAAAAAAAATCATACAGGATCACCAGGCAATACTGGTGATCCTGTATGATCTTCAACTCCTCCCTGTCTTGCAGATAGTGTATGTACCACATCACATCATTTAAATATTGAGGCTACGTTCATCTTAAATTTCCAGCACTAATATATAGTGGGGCCACCAGGCAGACAGTCCAAGCTCTGAAACACAGGGAGTCCTGTGACTGGCCAGGATCTGCAGGCAGCCCTATAGAAACTCTCCTAGCTTTGGTGAAAACAGAAACAAAAGAATATTCCCATTGGTGAATACACAGAAAAATCTGAACAGCACTGTGAATTTTCTGGCAAAACCTAAAATTATGTCAGGATACACACATAAACTGTCAAGACTGCAGCTGCCTGTGTTCCCTTGTAATACCCAAAGCACACCCAACTTCAAGCAGCGGGATTCATCCTCTTTTCTCCGAGCTTTCTGCACCAACATCCTGTTGAGACTGGGAAACAAAGACTTCATGAGTGGGAGATTTCTTTTTTGCTTTTTGAAGAACCTCTGAAATCCCTTTCAATGCATTTCAGGATCCATTGCAGAGCAAGTACCGTGCTCTTGTGTGCACATTCTGGGTAGATGCACAGTGGCACAGGAGCACCCAGGTAGCTGTGTTGGGTTGAGGCTTGCTACTACTACCTGCAGATTGAACAATTCCTGCATCCTGTCTGCAAAGTAGGTGCACCAACAAAAGGAAAATACAAAACATTAATCATATATAAATAGTTAGGAATCCATATGCACGGCTCTGACATTACCAGTGGTCCTGATCTATGTGAATGAGGAACAA
This sequence comes from Pomatostomus ruficeps, assembly GCA_013400735.1. NCBI lineage: Eukaryota > Metazoa > Chordata > Aves > Passeriformes > Timaliidae > Pomatostomus > Pomatostomus ruficeps. The sequence continues at coordinate 40,360 of VYZT01007379.1, read as the reverse complement.
AATTGAAGAAACACCTTTGCACTGAAGAAACCCCATCGAAAATGTGCAGTCTGCTTTTCCAGACAGCCTGTCTCAAAGGCAGTGTGATCACATGCCTAGAAAAAATTTCTATAGGCTGGCTGTCAGCCAGAACATTAGAATTGAGAGGAGACAGCACAGCAATAGCAAGGACCAGATGAGTAGAGGAGCATGCACTTTCTATTGCCAGGACTCAGTTTTTACCCTGTATATTCTTTGTTGCGTCAACAGTCTCATTTCAGTTCATTCCTTCAAGGTCCCCTGTCCTCAAATGAAGTTACTGACCATTTACCGCCCTCTTCCTCTGAAAGTAAAAAAATCCCCAAATTATCAAGTTATGATATGCAGAACACGTTATTTTATGCTTTGTGCAGGTCTTAAACACCCTTCTCAAAATACATGCAGTCCTTTTCTATTCAAGTCTTTTGAATGAAAACAGTCAGTTCAAATTTATGAAACCAAAGTGCCTGAAACCAGTGATATTGTAACACAGCTGGAGCTTGCTGGTAGTACATAACACAAATAATGACAAAATCACAATAACAAGGTACTAACATAACTATATTTTTAAATATTTCTTTTGAAGGTTACAGGAGAATGCAAAGCAGTAGAGTAATATCTTGAATGGAAAGAACTCATATAGAAAACTCCGTATGACATCAGCCCTCTAAATTTCTCATTGATCTCCTTTGGTCTGAGTCTCCTGCAAAGGAGCTTCATTAATTTACACCCATCAAGAATTAGTTCCTTGTATTCCTCCTTTCCCTTGGTTTCCTCTCACAGCCGCAAGTTTCAGATTACATGACTAATTCTTTCACTGAATTGAAAGTTCCCTTTTCACCTGTTGTGAATAACTTCCAGAAGATGGATTTCACATATTATTTTAGTTGACATTAAAGAAAATAGTCATTGATTTTTTTGAGTATGCACACTATTCCCTAGCTGACAGTTTGTAAGGTTTGCATGCACATATGCCAGACCAAGTGAAAAATGAAAAAGGATCTCAAAGTTTAGGGTTTTTTGCTTATTTTTACCCTAACTGGAAGAGCACTGAGAAATTGTATAATTTTATTTTAGCAGAGGGTGTGTGTGATTTCATTTTAGCAGGCAGTGTCGCTTTCCCTTGTCTTGGGTGATGCTTTGAGACCTATGCAAATGTACTGTTTTAGAACAAAAACTTCTACAGAACACAGGCATAAACAAAGCCTAAATCTGTCTCAATATTGCAAGATGAGAACCATCTAAGGAGAGGTAAATAAATAAATCATATTCAAATTTGCGAACCACCAACAATAATGAGAACAAAATCATTTATACAACCAAGTCAGTTAATAGATTTACATAAAGCAAGTGATCAAATATCTTTACATGTTTGTGATGATGGTGATTTAGCTGAGCCAAAGACATTTCATGATGTGGTGGCCTTTAAGTACTCTGCTTCAGACTAAACTGTAGGTAAAATGGTGTGTGTTTATTTCTATTTATGGAAGAATGCTACAGGTTATGCACAAAGAAGGTAAGCTATGCCAGCAACAAGCCACCATCTGCATTGGCATACTCAGTAGGACTATTTTTCTACTACTTTTAATATTTAGATTAATGAGATCATATTTATGTCCTTATAATCAAAACTCCTCCTATTAGCAGCACTTTTCTTGTTCTAATATTATTTTTTATAATGTAGTAACTGCTGAGAGGGAGAAATTACTGCCATTTTTAGTTATCAGATAGCCTGACAGACAGCAACCATTATGGTCTAAATCTATATTCAAGTATGCTACTGCTGCTGAGAGCAGTAGTTGACCTTTTCAAAATATGTCTGTGGTTTTCTTTTTCTGGTCTTAGTTTAAGAGTGAGAGAGGAGGACAGGAGCATACTGAACACTTGTCAAGAAGCTGGTGTGATTTTGGATACAGAGAAGGTATCAGATTTGAGAATAATAAAATTACATTTGAATTTTGAAATACCTTGACTAGACTGCACGCAATAATTCTGTACCAAAGACTTAATATGAAAGTATGCTAGCATTAGGATAATTTCAGTGAAATCTTTCTGCAAAGCACAGCTATGTAGCCATGCATGTAGCTAGCACACAAATTAAAGGAATATGTCAACTTAGGTTTACCACAGGATTTTGTTGCCAAATTTTGGGAACCCTCTAAACATGGACAAACAGTCATGGTTATGAAAGAGACATTCATTCTGCACAGGTATAAGGCGGAAGTTTTCCATAGATCAAGCACACAGGGATTTAAATCTATAAATGGAAATTTACATAAACCCACATGGCTAATACATGGTTACCTCCTCCCTCATGCATCATCATTTGGCTTGTGCAGCCTCATGCAGTATTTGTTCCTGTGCCTATGTGGGCCTCTCCTGGTGGTCTCAGGACGTCAGATTGTGCAGCAAATGAGATGTGATCTGCAGCTAAAGTGTCTTAAGCAATTGCCAAGCAGGATGTAAAATACAAAAGCTTTCCATAAGCATTAAGCACCACCTGCTGAACGCATCTGATAATAACTATCGGCATTCAAAAGAGGGGTTAAAGGTGTGAGTGACACCATCAGCTGCCGTCTATGACAAAGATCAACAGAAGGGACAGAGAATTCCACTTACAGACGTCAGGACGAACCCAAAAGATAGACAGATCATAGGTGGTTTCGTGCAAAAAGGAGATTTATTTAACAAAACAAACACAACTGATTGTCTATCTCACCTGCTTACAAACAAGTGGACTTTTAAATAATAAAGTAATAAACAGTCAACACTGGTTAATTTGTTTGCTGTGGTGTTGTTGTTTGTTTCTTTGGGGTTTTTGTTGGTTTTCACTTTTACTTACCATGGAACTTTCAACCACTTCCTCAGAATATGAAAACTTCCTTTAGTTTAATCAGTTTTGGTGAAAACCAAATGTCAAATGAGAGGCATATTGTTTCCTTCTCCTAACATCAAGAAAATTCCATTTAAGAGCCATATTTATAGATTAAGAAGAACCCAGTTCACTCCTTCAGTGTCCCATTTGGATTTATTTTTCCATTTTGTTATCTGTATTGAGAAAGAGATTCAAATTTTTATATATCAAGACCACAAACTGATCATCTAATTAAAATTCTGACAATAGGTAATATTTTAAGTATTTATTTAATGTAAAAATACATTAACATCTTAGGTCTCAAGATATATTTGATCCAGAATTTTCCAGTTAACCTGTGGGTCACACAAAAAGTCTACAATTTGGGTCCCCTGAGAAATGTATTCTTCAAGTTGCATATCCCTTCTGGAAATGTTGCAAGGCTTAATTAGTGATTATTAACTGCTCAGGGTCTTCGAATGAAGAGGACTGTATAATTACTTGGATTTACCATTGTGTTTATTGATGATAACTATGTTTTCCTTCTCTTATGGGAGAGAAAAAACAACTAATTATTTCAAACTTGAATTTCTGACTATGAAAATGGACATTTTCTTTGCTTCTTTTTCATTTTCTCCTATCTGACTTCAAGTTTAAAAATATAATTTTCTTCACTAAGGACATATAAAATATATGTCTTCCACAGTATTCTCCTGGAGAACCTGTGAGTCCACAGTTTGGACAGGTGTGCTCTTTGCTGGGTTAAAAACCGACTGGATGGCTGGGCCTGGAAAGTGGTGATGAATGGTAACTCATCCAGTTGGCATCTGCTGACTAGTGGGGTTCCTCAAGGCTGAGTACTGGGGCCAGTCTTGTTTAATATCTTTATCCATGGTCAAGATGAGGGGATTGAGTACACCCTCAGTAAGCTCATGGGTGACTCTCAGTTGGCTGGAAGTGTTGAACTGCAGGAGGGGAGGAAGACTCTGCAGAGGACAAACTGGATCAATGGGCTGAGGCCAACTGAATGAAGTTCAACGAGGCCAAGTGCCAGATCCTGCACTTCAGCCACAGCAGCCTCATGCAGCACTACAGGCTGGGGTGAGCGAGGCCAGAAAGTGGTGCAGGGGAAGGACCTGGGAGTTCTGGTCAACAGCAGCTGAACATGAGCCAGCATGTGCCCAGGTGGCAATGAATGCCAATGGCATCTTGGCTTGCATCAGGAATGGTGTGACCAGCAGTTCCAGGACAGTGATTGTCCCTCTGCACTTGACACTGGTGAGGTTTCATCTCCAATCCTGTGTTCAGTTTTGGGCCCCTCACTACAAGAAAGACACTGAGCAACAGGACAAGAAGAAATGGCCTTAAGTTCTGCTAGGAGAGGTTCAGGTTGGACATCAGGAAAAATTTCTTCACTGGAAGGGTGGTTAAGCACTGGAACAAGCTGTCCAGGGAAGTGGTAGAATCAGGATGCTTGGAAGTGTTCAAGAAAGACTGGATGTGGCACTTAGTGCTATGGTTTAGCTGACATGGTGATGTTTGGTCAAAGGCTGGGCTTTGATCTTGCAGGTCTTTTCCAACCTTAATGTTTCTATTATTACTGATAGCTCGCACACGGTAGCTTTTCTTTAATCATCTGAGCTGTCTATCTACAGTGGCAGTGAATACCCCAAAGCAGGCTGTCAGGAGTGCAGCTATATCAAAACCTGGTAACATAGCAACCTTTGAGGCTGAAAACGTAGACGTGTCTCCGTCCCAAGTCTGTAAATTATGACTGCACTCCAGCTGAACTGAGATCAGGGGTGCAACACATAAGAGGCAAATGAGTTGGAAGGTCTTCTTTATAACCTGGAGATCATAGTTCATTTTTATCAAAGGAAAGCTAAATTTTGTTCATTGCTGTGGGGGGTTGACCCTGGGTGAATGCCAGGTTCCCACCAAAGCTGCTCTATCACTCCCTGCCTCAGTTTGGCAGGGGAGAGAAAATATAACAAAAGGCTCATGGGTTGAGGTAAGGGCAGGGAGAGATCACTCACCAGGCACCATCATGAGCAAAAGAAGACTTGACTTTGGAGATTAGTTTAATCAATTACTTACAAAATGCAGAGAAGGGTAATGAGAAATAAAACTAAATCCTAAACAGACTTTCCCTCCATCCGTGGCTCAGCTTTACTCATTGTTTGCTCTCCCTCCTCACCCCGCAACAGCACAAGGAAATGGAGGATGGGGGCTGCAGGTGGTTCTTCACAGGTTGTCTCTGATGCTCCTTCCTCTTCAGTGGGACGACAGCTCACCTCCTCCTCTGCTCCACCGTGGGGTCTCTTCCACAGGATGCAGTCCTTCAGGAACAGGCTGCTGCAGTGTGGGTCCCCTGTGGTGTCACGAATCCCACCGGCAAACCAACTCCATTGTGGGCTATTCCCTGGTCTACAGATTGTGCCACGAGTCTGCTCCAGCTCAGGCCTCCCATGGGGCTGCAGCCTTCTTCAGACAACCACCTTCTCCAGTGTGAGTTCCTTCATGCTGCAGGTGGATCTTTGCTTCACCATGGACCTCCACGGACTGCAGGGGCACAGCTGCCTCACCATGCTCTGCACCACAGGCTGCAGAGGAATCTGCTCAGTGGCCTAGGGCACTTTCTTCCCCTCCTTCTTCACTGACCTGGGTGTCTGCAGAGTTGTTCCTCTCACTTATTCTCACTCCTCTCTCTGGCTGCCGCTTGGGGTTTTTTTCTCCCTTCTTAAATCATTACCCCAGAGGTGCTACCACCATCATTGATGGGCTTGGCCTGGGCCAGCGGTGGGTCTGTCTTGAAGCTGTCTGGCATTTGCTCTATTGGACACAGGGAAAGCCCCCCACTACCAAAACCCCGACACACAAACACAGTGCAATCACAAAAAGAACAAAAGACACAAACTGGTTTTAGACTTTTTTTTGTTTTTATAAAAACTCCCAAACTATACTTCAGTGAAAAAGGAGTTGTAGAGTTAGAGCCATCAACACAATTGAGTCTGAAAACTTTTTAATAGTTACTGTCCTTTTAAAATTCAACACTGTATTCCTGGTCTCTAAATATTGCTGCAAATGAATGAAAAAAATTCTTTGAGTCACAAAAAAGGGATTTCTTAGATGGAAGTAAGTATCCTTGTTAGGTAGTTTGGGCTGAACAATATGTTTTGTGATGTATATGCAGTTTACCAGTTTCTTCCTATGGTCCAAACTGATTTGAGAACACATAATGAAAGGGATCATATTTTGAAGTACCTTTCCTGCCTATGAATGGTCCTTAAAACTTTTCTAGAAGATTTTATATTTTATTTGCATGAAGTAAAATTTCACATTAAAAGTCCATTTTTTCCCCCCAAAGATTTAATACATGAACTAGCTAACTAATCTGCTTACTGCAGGATTCTGTGGATAGCAATATTTATATGGTTTCAAAGTGAATTCTCAAGTTCATGAAAAAGATCCACTGAGAACTGTTAAATATAACGATAGCACCTTTGGCTCAAATATCAGCTGCAAGTTGTTGGAGGCTGGCAGAATATCAGCATGTAGTGTGCTTTATTTTATACTCTTCCCTAAGTGTTTGATGTTGGGTGCTGCCAGAGGCTGTGAATTCTACTGGATATAGTTTTTCTTCTGACCTTACAGTTATTCCAGGCAGAGTCCATGTAGTTTCTCCCCTTGCTGCAGGAGAGAAGAGCTTAAGTTTAGCGCTCAGCATTGTTTAGAAGATCTGTCCTGTTCCAAGAGATTTTCAACACAACTTTTACGCTACCTGTACTGCTTGTCCCTAGCTTAACTTAAACACAGCTATTCCTAAAATGGCATCTCACCCCTCACTACTTTCTTTGCTTAAAGGGAATATGAGGTCAGCTTAATTTGCTGGGCTCCACCTTGTGTGATGCTGTACAAGCAGGTTTTGTGAAGTACTGTGCCATAGCTAGAAGTGGATGTAAAATAACAATATTTCAATGTTAGTTCCCAGAGAGGATACACTTGGAGTCTGGTAGAAGGAAATTTGAAAATCAATGTGCCATTTAATTCCTTTTATTTCCTCAAATGACTGACCAATGAAAAAGCCATTCTGTTTTTAATGCGGGTTTTGATGAACCATATCCTGAAACAGAAAGAAGAAAAAAATCACAGTCCTATAATTTTCTCTCCCTCTGGCTTTCGATTGCTCTGGGACTACTGTCTTCTAGCATCCAAACTGTTGAAGTGATAGTATGAAATACAACATTTGAAACCCTTAAAGTAGTTGTAAATCAAAGCTGTCCCATATTTTACAGTACATTTATTTAAGAAAATCATATGTATATAGTATCTTTCAACTCAAATAATATTGTAGAATTTTACAAACTGGATTTTCTTCCATCAGCATTGAGATTCAGTCATCTCTCAGAGGTCAAGAAGCTGGCAAAACAGCAATTTCAGCTATCACTGGGGCAAACTCACACACTGTCTAAGACTGTGAAGGCAAATTCCCCCATTAGAGCAACGGTCTCATAATTTTCATCTGCTGAAATTGTTTTTGTTTCAGTATTTGGCTCCTTTTCTTTCCTTATATCATAAATTATATCATACAATCCATGTTATTTTATCTACGCCAGATAAAGTGATGATCTTCTTCCAAGCAAGTGAATTTGCCAAACTGTTTTGTGACCTAGTGGCAAAGGAAAATCTTGGACAAATGCATGTCCCAGTCTTGTCCATATCCTACTCCTTCCTACCGCTGGATTTTTATGAGATTTCCTATTTGAGGATCTTTCTGCGCACATGCAGAAACTGAAATTCATGTCTCATCCCTGTCACTTCTCTCCTCTTTGGGGTAAACAGAGTCAAACGGGACCACACACAGACCAAAACTGCCCCTTTTAAATCATCAATTAAATGATACAATTATAGGTACAGACCAAGCAATTGCAAAGCTTGCAACAAAGAATGGGGATAGACATGCCAAGCAGTTCATTCATCTCATTCTTTGAAGCAAAAAAATGGAGTGGTTGTAAAGAATGAGCTGTGATTAAAATGAAATGAAACTTGAGTTTACCAGATCTGAATAGTCACGTAAGTGCTTCCACTTATTTAGATACCCTCAGTCAGCAGCATTGATTTGTATAAACTCTGCAACAAAAGACATCATATTTGGAATGAGAGTTTTTCAATACTTTTTAAAAATTCTTTCAAAAGGCGTTGCAGACCGCATGCAGTGATTTTGCCTTGCTAAATACAGAATTTTTCAAGAGTAATAGCACAAACAATTTTTTATCCATTAAAATTGGTGTTGAAGAAGAGAACGGCATTGTCTGATACTTGTCATTCAGTATTTGTTCTCCTGTTTAAGATTTTTCAGTCTCTCTAACAGGAGCATAAACAAACTATCAGAGAATGAGAGGATAACACCATGCATAGCAATTAGTGGAAAAACAATACACAGAAAATTCATAGGTAGAGATTGTATGAAATGTGTAACAAATATAGTAACAGGAATCTGTGAATTTTCTCCTTGTTTTAACAATTCATCAATTGTTAAAGATGACAAAATTACTCATATACAATGGCCCAAAGAAGTTGGCCCAAAACCTATAGTCAGGCATAAATTCAAAGGTTGTCTGTAATCCATATGATTGTAGGAATGTTCCAGATAAAGTGCAAGTTAGTAAGATAATTATACATTTAATTAGGTTTCTGTGTATGTATAGTAGTTCACAACAACTTTATTTTCCGTCCAGGGTGAATTAACTTTTATCACTAATTATGCTTCTAGTTCTTTTGCTAGGGAATAGTGCTGAGCATATTGATATTTTTCTTGTCCTATCTCCTCAGTTTTAGCTTCCCTGACTTCTTCCTCTATTTCTGCTGTGTTCAATGAATCAGTCACAATGTTGATGCTCAGCAGGAGAGAGTCTGACTTTGTGCTGTGGGGCAGAGGAGTGCTGATGCTGCAAACACCAGGAAGCCCTGTGGGTTACTGTTGTCACAGGGCTCTCTATTGCCCTGATCAACGAGTCCACTTCCACCATGGGAGGATTTGCATGGAAAGACTGCTTCACTTTATCTGGATTTTTTAAGTGGAATTTTATGTTCACAGATTGTGTCAGATGAAAAAGAAAGGGCCTGAGGTTCAGCATCTTGCTACAGTTGTAATCCTTTGTCTCTCTGCTAAACATGCTGTCCAGATGTCAGATATGACGAGGGTATCTGTCTGCAAGCTACTGCTTGGAAACCATCAACTGAGATTTGAGGCAGAGACCTTCAAGATGACAGATCCTCCACTCTACCAGAATGCCAACCGATCTCTGTGCGTCCAGTTGTGTGTGACTTCTGTCACAGGGTGTCACAGGTTAGCATCAATGTGGACTGATGTGGATATCAAAAACAATCGACCATAATGTCCCTGAGGAAAAAAGAAAAAAAGTCTTTGAAATTATAATAAAAAATCCTATTCCATACATCTGGGAGAACAGCACACTCCTTGCAGTCGGGTGTGTGGTCCCTGAACCAGTGGATAGGAAAATAATGAAAACTGTCCTTTTGACTAATATTGCATATGAAACAATATATTGGAGACAAGGTCACAGCTGCTTTCTTTGTTACTTAACATTTTCGTGTGTATTTGTGTCTGGCATATGCTACTAATCTGTTTTAGAAGTTTTTAGAAGATGAAAACTCATTCACAGGATCTATCTGGTATCGCCTCTGGCTTTTGAGGAAACAATCACCACATGTATCCTGTAATCCTCACCTCTGCAAATATGCAGACATTTCAGCAGTAGACAGTTACTGGGGAAAGTGTTACAGAACAGAAAATAAGCAATTTTAGCATGTTGTGTGGTTTATGTTGTTGTTCATCCAGTGATTTACGAAGCACTACTCTTGATCTATGCCAGTTCAATATGGAGAGGAATTAACCTCTCAGTCTCGAAGCTCAGTTTCAGACTTCAGCCTCGTTGCTAAGCACAGCATATTAGCCATGGCTGTGAGTCTTGCTGCGAGGAGGCTGGACACAGTGCTGTGTGCCGTACCAGGCTTCAGTCCTGATAACCTGAGCAGGTGCTTCAGCTCAACATGTCGCTGTGTTTTCCAGTTTCAGCAGAACTTGACAGTCACTTCATGCCTGCAGTCCCCTGATCCTCTAGCACTTTATGATAAGCCTTAAGTCCTGCATAGTACATGAGCTCAGTGACAAAATGAGTGAAGAACGAGGAGGATTAATCATTGTTCCCGTTAAATGTAAATCCTTTCAACAATAGCTTAGCAGAAAGGCAGTGTTACTTCACAGGGAAGTTTACTTTGGACAGATGTGCTTTAAAAGGCTGCACTTTAGTCTTTAACTATGCTGAACAATCCCATTTCCTTCTTTTCTCCTCTCCTTCCTGGTCGTTCTTACAGACCCTGTTTATCCTAAGGAAATCAGTACAATTATGCTGGGTTTGCACGGTGGTGACTAAAACTGTCCAGACTGCCAAGGCTTAGCATCAGGAGAGGCTACTGACAGACTTGGAAAAATATGGGGATTGTGTGACACTGACACAAGTACCAGTGAGGGTACAACCACGGTGTGATGGGCTGCTCCCACAAGGAATGCCCCCAGGACAAAACCAACCCTTGCCGCTCTGCTCTGCAAGTATGACAAGTACTCTGACTATTCACTTTGAAGTCATACTCTGAAAGCACTTTTAAATCCACTTCTCATTGGCCTAAATAAACCTGGTAGGAAGAGTATATCATCTCTGAAGAAGAGATGATTTCTATCTGAAGCTGGAAAATCATGCACACATTAGCTAGAAAATGAAGGCAGAATTTTAAGACAGAGATCCTACAAATCTTTGAAATTCCCTTCATTATAGTTAGGAAAGAGCACATTATAGTTAAGAAAGAGTAACTGCTGTATGCTACATATGAACTTGCTTTGGTTACAGTTTTCTTCTCATTCTTCCAGACTATTTATAAAAAAAGTTAGGTTCTTTTTATTGGCCTTTGCCCTTGAAATGAGATGGACTGAGTGATCAAATAGGTTGTTTCCATTTATGGCTTATGATTCCACCATTAAGTTTTTTTTTTCAATAGGAAACTAAGGAAATCAAAAGACACCTCCCAAAAAATAATAATATAATTTTATATGATAATAATCATATATAAAATGTACCAATGGAATATTTTCAGAATAAATTTCTACTAGTGTATTTCAGAAGGACAGCTTGCTGGATGGCTGCAATTTAAAGCAGACCCAAATACTAGCTGAGATGTTGTGTTCTGCTTTCATTGGCAGGTGGGAGAGGAGGTTAATGGCAGTTGGTGCACTGAACTTGATTTCCTGACTCAGATAAAGACTTCCTCTCTTGCTATTTTACATAACCTCTCATCCTTATTTCCTACATCCTTTTAAAAAGTGGGCCAAACGAATGCGCAATAAAAGCAGTAATTTCCTCTCTATTCAATGAGATTGACAGCTTTTGCAAAACTCCGTAATTATCAATATTTTGCTGAACCATGCTTGCTACCAGAGTTAAAACATTTTCCACCATCACCATATATTTTCAAGTCTGTTTCCAAACTCTGTGTGAATCTATGGTTAAAGAAATGGAAGCTGTAGTAGCTTTTACCTAAAAAGGCGTAGCAAGATATTTCCCACAAGAAGTTGGAAATAGATCCAAGCTTGAATCATTCTCCAGGTTTGAAACATCAGGTGGAACAATCACAATGACTTCTTCAGTTTATGAGTTTCACAACTTTCCCATGATTTAGGCCTTATTAAGGTGACCAACTACAACTTTCTAGTCAATTTGCATACAGAAATGTGTAAAAACCACACACTCACACGCTAGCAGTGAAATGTGAAGCGGTGTAAAACTCATTTTATCACAAGTTTGAAACTCCAGCCCATCATTATACTCATGAAAACAACTGCTTTCCTTATTTCTTTGTGTGACCTTTTTCAAGTAGGACGATTTTCTAACGTTGATCAAATGTCACAGTGTTTTGAAAGACTGAAAATAATCGCCATTCACAAAGGTACTTAAGCACACATCTTTAATGGGACTACGCACCTGCTTCAGGGTGTCCGTGTGCCTAAATACCGAACTGAATCCAGGCCCTCAGGAGGAAAAGAAATCCCAGCGGCTCAGACCCTAATTTCCTTCCTTTACTTTGAAAGTTGAGCAATTGAGAAGTGATGAAGCAGCATTTAAAGAGAAAAGGCCTGCGTATGATTTATAAGGTATTCTACAAGATACATTAGAAAGCATTATGGGATGCAATTAATCAGTGCCTGGATTACTCACGATACTAAATGCTTTTCTCTTTTCTACTTTCAGTAAGTATGAGGACAGATCAGGTATAAACGTGGCACATTTTTCTAACTGATGGCATAGTTTTCTAGCACCTTTCCTTGATTTATATTCCTGTGTTTATCCAATTTCCTTTATAACATCATCCAAAGCAGAAACATTAGGTACTTGTTATTTAACCTCTATGATACCCTCAGAAATTGGCAGAACAAAGTGGACTCATATTCTTATTCTTGCTTTAGATGACAACTTGGCAAAAGTGAAGGACTGCAACATTCAATTTATTCACTGTTGTTACCATAAAAATATGGGTAGTACATTTTTTTGCCTTAGAAGAAAATATTTCCTTACTAGCAAGAAAGGTCGCCTGAAAAAGGCCTCTTTTTCCCAGCAAAATAAATAGGAATTTTGACACTGACATACAATGTGAAGAACACTAGCTCCTAGTTCATCAATTTCCTAGTATCAGACTGAGCTGCGCGAGAGTCTGGGAACTCTTGGCCAATGTAGCTCATAATTTATTTAGCAGACTATGGAAATTTATACTGGAGAAAAAAAATTCTATTCCCTAGCTGAGACATTTCTGTTTATCTCACAGCCAGCTCAGAGACAGGGATTTCACTGGAGTCTGTCCCTCCTGACTTAACCAACTGACAAACAGCTCACTGTGAGCACTAAAGAGCTGGGGTTTCCACAGGATCAGCCAAATGTTCATGTTTGTTTCACAAACTAATTTTTTCCTTCCCTCTCAGGCTAATATATTTGATGGCAACATTGCATAACACACAACATGCCAGAAATAGCTTACAGAACTTGATCCATACCCCCGACCCATCCGGTTCCAAGTCTTCTCTTTGTTTTAAAGATGACTCAAGTTGCAGCTTGGGGCTGGCTCCTAGCTAGGATGCAAGCACCCTTGAAAATATGTCTCTCTTACTTGATCTGTTGGCCTGTCCAGGGACACAAGCTGAATTTTGATCTCACCATAGTTTAAAAAGGTCACAGTAAATGTCAATGCAGATGAAAGTTATCCAATTCTATTAGATTCCTAGTGCTTTCTCACAACTCCCACATGTATCCAACAGGACAGAAAATTTTTTGAACTGTACTAGCACAGAGGAATTTCTAACGTAGAACGTATTGTTGCAACAATAAAGATGATGAGCTGTGTCAGAAAGTCTTACAGCTGTAAGTGAACTAGTGACACTACTTTGTACCTTTTAGTTTGAGTGCTGTCTCACTGTGGTGCAGCCACTCAGATGAGTTACCTGAACACAAACAGAAAAGACAGAGCCTTAGAGACGTATTTTGAGAAGGCAGAATATGTTGAACCTTGCTGTCACATTTTGCAGCAGTGGTGACTCTACAGCAACAATACACAGGAAACCCAGCTGTGTTAAACCCGCAGTACCTGACAGAGCCCTGGAGCAGGAATGAAATGAAACTGTTCTCTCTCACTCCCAATACCTTTATACACACATTTCCCGGAGCCTAAGCCGAACACCACAGAAGTCAAAGAAAGTACCTTTGGTGCAAGGGAGGTGTGCATTGGGTCCAAGAGAACACTTTTCTTGGAATACAATGTCGTTGATATTTATTGGTTTTGAATCTATTATTCTGTTCCTCTACATTGACAACTGGAATAAAAGGTACATGATCTTTAAAAAAATTAAAAAATGAAAGATTTTTTTTGCCGTTGGTACTTTGGGTATATTTAGACATTTTCTTCTGACTGTGAGGGCTAAACCCACCAATATTTGTAAGACCCCCAATAAAACTGACAACACTTGAATAGAAAATCTCCAATGAGTTGCTCGAAGAAAGTAACAGATATTTGGTTTACAGGTGGCCAGTATTTTGGACTGACCTATGGGAAATTCAGTTTTCTTTTATTACTAAATAGAGTGGAGGCAATCTTCTAGCTCTCAGACTTAAGTAGTGCCACTGCTAGGGAATCCCATAATGTGTCTTTTAAATATGTTCCCAGAATCAAATTTGCAACAGCAGTTAAATGTAATTTACTCAAGAACATGAATAAAACTTCAGTATGGAAAAGGCGATATACTACACTGTGTACCCCTGGTGAGGAGGCTCTCTGGGACAAGACATACGGGAAAGGAATAGTAAGATCATACACACGGGATAAGGTGTCATTCTCACTGAATGAATAGTCTTGGCAAATAAGAATTGCTGAGATGACATTGCTGCCCTTCACTGCAAAAAAAACTTTAAGGAATATATCTTGGTTTGATTTTTTTTTTCTCCCCATCCCTCTATGAACTGGTAATTGTAGCCTGAAAAATTTTCTAATCTCAGTCCCAAAAGGATATGAAATAATTTAAGGGATTTATGCAAGTTAAGCCTGGCACAACAGTAACTAGCCTTGCAGGCATGGAAAAAAAAAAAAAAATAGACTTGTCCCTTCAAAGCTATTGCTTCCTCATGAGAAAACTTAGGGTTGTGGATAAAACCTCCTGCCAGATCTTTCCAATCATTCGCAAAATTCCAAAAAACCCATTAGAATTTAGCAGTCTTCTCTGAAAGATACGAGCATTACCAGAGAAAGCCATAGCACACTTCTAGAAACAGGCCAATTCTTAGGTTCAGACAGACTTAGTTTCTCTGTTTCAATAGTCCAGGGATGAAATGAGAAAGGTTCATTCTCTGTGTGCCTGGGCTTGTCCAAACTCTCGAAGCAGCTGAGCGTAACAGTAGCAGCAGCATATGATAATGTCCATTTTTGTGACAGACTGCCTTTTGTCACGTTCTGCATAATGCAGAAGCAGCAAGGCACCCTGCCTGGGTTATCTGCATCTATGCCAGGTTTGCTGGTAGAGCTAGTGCAGCCAGGGGATGCAATTTTGCTATGTTCTCAGTCTTATAGTCAGGGCAGCAATATCTTGTAATATATTTAACTTCAGGGAGTGTTTTTTAATTTCCTGTTCCAGTATTTGGCTCTTTTCTGGGGTCAGAATGCAAGATACCACTACTTCATTACTGTATTTCTTTGCAGAAAGAGAATTGTTCCCGTAGCAAGGATTACAAATACTCCTGTAAAATTTAGTCCAGTGTTGTGCACCTGTTTTGTAAAGCATAGGCTACTGAAAATGTCAGGTTACTGTGGTACAACAAAAAGTCATGTTGCATGAACTCTCAATAAATTATTGCATCTCTTACAGTACTTCTGTGATGATGATATTTGTCTTACAACAACCTTCAAGCCATGCTCTTCTTATAGCACTCTGTTATCAGAAGCCCAGAGTTTTGATTGATGTAATTTGACATGGTTCTGATGAGATTCTGGGAATCTAAGGTGACAAATAGACATGAACAACACAACCCTTCCAGCTAATTCAGTTTGAAAAGAACTAACTAGAGAAAAGAAATATCTTGGAACATAAATGATACACTAAAAAAAGAGAAATAAATATCCTAACTCAAAAACATCTCAAGTAATGTAGAAAAAAAGTCAAAATTCAAAATGCTAATGAGATTATATGAATCCTCTTAGTTGTGCTCTGTCTTAGATACCTGTTAATGAGTATCAATAGAAGAATTAACACAAAGTTAAAATTACAAGCTAATAACATAGTAGTTATGTATGTATATAAATCCCAGAATCCCACCTCTGTTTTGGACAGTAATACCAAACTTTGAAACTGCTGTTTTCTTTAAAATAAATAAATATATTATAAACTCTTTGGTATAAGAAATATCTACCCTTAGATGGAATCACTATTGCCTACTTTGAAAATATTCACTAAAAAGAGCTCTTGAGGGAAAGGGACTTAAACCATAATTTTGCACATATACACAGTAACATTTATTTAAATTATCACTTGTAAACCTAGTGGCAGTGAATTTCTATGCCCCTAATCTCCAGCAAAATAAATATTATCGTATTAAGTGTGTCCTAGAGACTCTGCTTTCACTGAAGCAAAAATATTCTTACTTCTTATGATGACATAGATAACCTTAAAAATAAGAACTGGGTATAAATGATCGCAACATTTTCATGCAGAAAGAAGCCATTCATCTCAAGAAGTGGTAAACTCTGCAGATATATTGGTGGCAGTTTAGATGTCTCTATTTTTAACAAAATAGAGAAGGATTCAAATATAATGCACTACTTTCTATCTACTGATATCTGTGTGCTTTCCAAAGAAATTTCTGTATACTCATATATGATGAACGACTCTATTGTTCTCAAACTCACTCTCTTAATATCTTTTGTATTGGTGTTACGCATTGCTAAAGAAAATATGTAATACTTTGAAAATGGGAGTTGCTGGAGTAAGAAATAGAGTGAAATAAAATATTGGAAAGAACGGAGTTCTGCTTCTACTGTCTCCTCCTGGTTGAAGTCCTACATGGACCATGTATGTATATGTATATGTGTATATATATACACACATATATAGTACACCTACATCTATATACACATGCATATATATAAAAATAGACACATTTGTAGACAGCTGCAGGCAAGGCTGTGTTTTGATCTGATTGTAAGATATACTTCTGCCCAAATTAAGGTGCAAACAAGGCCATATGCCAAAGTCAATAGTACAGATTTTATTTAATAGAAAATGTGAGGTAGAGAGAGAGAAAGAAACAGGAAGAGATAGAGGGGATGGGAAAGAGAATAAGAGAGAGGGAGATTAAGCAGAAGATATCACCACCACGTGGATTCCTGCAGCATCCTTCTGGTCCTTCTTCACCCTGCTCTTTGTGGTGGGGGTCCCTGCATTGTTCTTCTGGAGGTACCGCTTTCATACAGTCCAAGTCCTGCTACCCACGGGGTGTAGGTGCTGTTCCCATACTTTGAGATGGCACGTGCATAAACACTTGCTTCCTTCCCACTTCCCACAGCCTGCCATGGTGGGAATTTTTGCTCAGATGCTAACCAAACTTTTACCTCCATTAGGTGAAGAATTAACTCCTTCCTGCTGTGGCATCTGTGTTTCTCTCAAGTTCCATTGCGGTGGCTTATCTCATGGGAACAGTGTTTTGAGACATGTAACCGCATTATTTAAGTCTTCACAGGTTATAATGCTAGAACTAAAAGAAAGCTAAAGAAAGTTCATTTCACTGCAGTACAGTTTGCCTAGGACACTGAGGTTTAGGCCTCAATTTAATTCAGTCAAAAGGGTAAGGAGGTGTTTAGCTCGATACACTTTTGGAAGAGCTCTTTAGCTTCCCTGTCACTGGTCACTCCACATACTCTTGTAAGAGGGTGTATTGGGTCTGGCTGAGATGGAGTTCATCTCCCCACAGCAGCCCTCGCAGTGCTGCATTTGGCACTGGTCACTATAAAGGTGTTGATGACACACCAGGGTTTTGGGTGCTGCTGAGCAGGGCTGGTGCAGCGTCAGCAGTGTCTGTCCAACATTCTGCCCCTCCATCAACAGGCTGGGGGTGGGCAAGATCCTGGGAGGGGACACCACTAGGCCAGCTGACCCAAACTGACCAAAGGGATATTCCATACCATGTGACATCTGCTCAGAAATAAAAGCTAAAGAAAGGGGGCATTCATTATTTACAATGTTTGCCTTCCAGAGCAATCACTACACGTGCTGCAGCCCTGCTTCCCAGGACGTGGCTGGACATCGCTTGCTGATGGGAAGTGGAAAATAAAATTATTGGTTTTTTCTCTTTGCTTGTGCATATGCAAACCTTCACTTTCGCCTTAGTAAATGGCCATAACTCAACCTAGAAGTAATTTTCCACCTTACTTTCTCTCCCCTGCCTAGCTAAGTGACAGAGTGGCACAGAGAGGCTTTGTGGGCACCTGGCATCAAGCCAGGGGCAACCCACCACAGAGGGACATAACTATCTTATTTTAAACAAATGAAGTGCAGCCTTTTGTGACTTCACAGAACCATTCAGTCTCTGAACAGCCAAGGAAATGAGCAAAAGATTTATCTATTGCACATGTAATTAATTTTCTCATTTGGAATAGAACTGATTTTTTTCAGGATTAAAATTGTACTGACAAGACAGGCAAAAAACATAGTGGCATGACTAGAAAAAGTAAATAGAAAACAATATTTATCCCCTCCATTAATCAGTCATTCATTTGATGGGATGAGGTACAAGAATGAGCAATAGTGGAGGAAAATGAAACAGCAAAAGACAGAAAGTCCAAGTGCATGTTATCACAAGTGGCACTACCACTTCTCTATGAACTATAAAACACTTACCAAAAGATTATAGATTTAAGGTTTTATTCCCTCGTATGTCACTTTTTCACAACTGATCATTTTTATGAAATTTTTGAGGTTTTTTCCCAAACAATTCTTCTTCATCAAAGACACCAAAAAGAACCAACAGCACATGTTCAATACTTACAGACCGATGAAGATTCAGAAAATTTCATATTTGAAAGAGTGCACAATCATGCTTTCAATTCTCTTTTCCTACTTTAGTTAGTAACAACCACTGGCAAAAAGAAGAAAGGGTGTAGCTAACATTTAACTGTAGTTCAAATACTGGATATTTTTGGAGGGCTAAGAGTGAAGAAATTTCAAGGTGTAAAAGTCACAATTGTTTTTCTACCAATAAATAACTGTCTAGTATGAAGTTAAAGAAGGACAATGGGTAGATTTAGTGGGGTTTTTGTTTGTTTGCTTGGATTTTTTGGGGTTTTTTTTTGAGTGGCAGCAGATGCTAGTTTTAAGATAGACCTTTTTCCCCCCACTACTTTTCTTTATATGCTTTTACCATAAAAGTACTTGATAGAGATGGTTACGCTTATAAAGATAAAATGAAAGTGGTCATCAGAATGTATAGCGTTGACAGCCAGAGAAGCCTAACAGGAATACTCTGCTGTAGAGGTAAAATTGTAATATTTCCAGTAGTAAGCAATCGTCTTATTCGATACATTTTAAATAAGTCTGAAATGAGATATCTTCTCTCAAGAGCACCTTGCACACAGTAAACTTCCAAAACTTCCTTGAGTGTAGCACCGAAAGCAAAAACATTTACTCAGAACTGAGCGAAAATGTATGTAATCTTTAGAAGAAACATATTAAAAACATTATGACTTTGCAACATGCATTATTCAATAAAAAAAAATTTCCAGCTCTCCAAGTGGCAAAAGACTTCTGTCCACTCTGCAGCTGAAACACATTTAATTTACATGGTTAGTGAAATTGTTAAATTATCTGGTTCTCTTATCAGAATTATGTACTGCAGGTCAAAACATTTTCAGAAATTATTTTTAGAATACAGAAAGTAAATTCCAAACTTTGGAAAACTGCATACTTGTTGATAGAACAATTTGACAAAAAAAATCTGAAGTGATGATCAGATTATTCTATTTTTTTTTTTTTTACTTTGTGTGTGGATAAATGGATAGAGAGGTAATGCAAGACTTAAGAACTGTGGAATTGAACACAGTCTGCTAGATTGATACAATCCCATAAGCATCCTCCTTTTTTTTATTTTAATGATTCATACATTTCGATGCATGAACATGGAAGCAAATATTTCAAGGAGAAATGCTTAATTATAAGGTATCACCTGCTTACAGAAACTTATCAGAGTGCTTGTCTTCATTATTACCTTAGGTCTGCCCTAGTGCACTTATTCAACTCCATCTTCCTGGAAGATTTTGCCTCAGGACGCAGAGTGCTAGAGTTTAGGGTTGCATTCCTGTGTGGGAACAGTGGAGTATTCCTTATTTGGGTCATCTGTTGCTAGGTATCTAGAATAAAGTGATAGGTTAGTACAGTGAAGGATTTTAAATACAGGGCTGTTTCTAAAGCTGCTGGTCAAATATGGTTCACCTCATAAACAACATATTGATACCAGTAAGAATGATTTTGGAGTCGGTAGAAAATCACGCGTGCAAAAAAACCAATCCAAATCTGGCTCTTCAAAGCAGTGTTCCACCACAAATTACTTATCTTAAACATGAAAATTACTTTAGTGTTCAGTTCACAGGATAATACTACAAAAAACTCTGAAATTCGGAAATCTGAAAGGCAAATGCAAATCACACTCAGCTACACAAATATTCTCCCTCAAAAAAACCCATGGAATGTATTTGATTGTCTAGAGTTGAGGAGTAAAGCAAAGCTCAGAATAAGGGACTGCTGGGTAGCTGTTGGAGCAAAGAAACAGATTGTAGCCAAAACTGATCAATAGTGGTGTTAGTAAGATTGCCCCTTAAACTTTTCTAATGTTTCTCCTAAGTCTGTATTGTCATCAGTTATACTTTTGCCAAGATTAGAGCCATAAACACAAAGGTGTCTTGTGATAGACATCTCCTTTTGAATAGTGTTGTTGTGAAATATATAGCGTTATTCTATAAATTGTATGTCCTAACAGCATTATTAAATAAGTACAACTTGAATGGAAAGTATTAAAGTACTCAAAATAATTATACAACCTCAAGGAGAAAAAGAACCCAAACAACTAACTCACAATGTTTTTCTTTATGCCTATACATTTAATTTTAAAATCACATTGAAAAAAAACAATTTAGCTACACCTGTTGAGGAAATATTTATCAGTTGGGCAAGCTAATCAAACGCGAATTCTGGATTAAGAAAGCCCCATCACTTGCCTGTTGAGGACCAGAACTTTTCTTTTTTTGCAGATCACAAATCTGGCTTTGGGCATATCAGGTACCCCTTTCAGTTTGTGTTTTCTCTGCTGTCTTGGAGGGCAATGGAAGTCCCTGAAATGAAATACAAAAGCAACATTTATTAGCATATTTGACATTGAAAACCCATGCCTAGACATGGACAACAAGTAGGAGCCCAGGGGAATAACCCTCAGAATGAGGCGAAGGCTGAGTCTGTCATGCAATTAAAGACAGGTTCCTATTGTATATGTATAAGGAGACAAATTTATATTGCTCTAACAGTCTTAATTATGTCGCTGACAAACTCACAAAACTTTTCTTCTGCTTGAGTTTTTGGTCTTAATGTTAAATGAAGAGTCTGAGTAAACGAAGCTGATATTTTTGCATGACTAAAATTCTCCGCTGTCTGCATAGACAAAAACCTTTTGTTTAGGGCTGAAAATGCCAAGTTAGCTGCTGATAACTGAGCTTGCAGGGGGCTGTGGAAATTGTCACTGATGCCAAGAAAGCCCATAGTAGGAGCAAGCTGCTGAACTTTCTGAAAAGAACTGCCATGAAATGACTGCGCATCAATGAGGTTATAACAATGAAATGAGCCACAACAAGAAACATTTTTCAGAAAGGAAAACTACCTTTTATTTATGAATATCTAAAATGACACAGTTTGAAAACACATCCTGTGTTTTTAGTATGGAAATTTTATTGATAACAGATTTCTTTCTGCTGACACCTTAATTTTCTTTAAAAGCTGGCAGTTCTTTGGCAGTTCTTATTTTTTATGCCATGGTATTTCACATAAACTAAGAATTCAGCTCAAGGCAACTTTTTAAATGTGACGGC
This sequence comes from Pomatostomus ruficeps, assembly GCA_013400735.1. Taxonomy (NCBI): domain Eukaryota; kingdom Metazoa; phylum Chordata; class Aves; order Passeriformes; family Timaliidae; genus Pomatostomus; species Pomatostomus ruficeps. Next base: position 18,759 of record VYZT01007379.1, on the reverse strand, counting down.
TCTTCCAGATTTCATTTCTTTGACAATTTTTAAACTAGTAACCCAATAATAAGAGGGACTATGAAACAAGGCAGTTCTGACAAAGTACACCTGACGTTTGAACCTTCTGTAAAAGCCATTTTGAAATATTATATTGCTGCTGCACTTCATTTTGAAGCATTTTATTAGTGTATCTGCAAATGCAAACCTACTCCCTCTGACCTGAACAATCATATATGCTAGACTGCATAAATGAAGTTTCTCCTTTTTCTTATCATTTGCTTGCTCATGGACTCCATACTGCAGAACGAGATGTGAATGTAATTTATATTGAGACAGAAATGATGACATTTTTCTTAATTTGAAATAAAGAAGGTATAAGTTTTCATATGACCATTTTTCTCTTTGTCTTTCTCTTAAAAAGGCATTTTAGCTGTAATAAGGGTCATGAGATGACCTTGAGCTTTTTTTTTTCCCCCCTGCACCTAAGTTCTCATTTCCTATGAAGAGGCACACGAAAGACGCTGTCACCAGTGTCCTCATCTTGGGATAATTACCAGCCCTTTTTCAGCCATTCCACCTTATGAATTGTGTGTCAATTGCTTTGACTGAAGTATGCATTGCCAAAATATGAACTAGTATTTTATCTATCCTCAAAGCACAGAAAGCATTCCAATCAATCTTGGCATATAGAGCTTGGATGCAGTTAAGATGGTCTTCAATCTTGAAACCTACAGATGTATAAGGGCAGGTAAACCCATTAACAGACGAAGAATGTAGGTAGAAACAGAGGAAAGGTTATAGGAAAATGGATGAAACTGCTTTCCAAATGAAAATACTTTGGCAAAATGACTATGGAAATTTGTAACCCAGATCTTGCAAGAAAGCCCAAGGTAGTGCAGTGCTGCTAAAGCATCACGAGACAGTCAGTTCTATTCTTCCTAAAATGACAAATTTTCATAGAATCATAGAAACATTGAACTATATTATTTGGAAAAGTCTCTTAAAGATCATTGAGTCCAACCGCTACACCAGCTCTGCCAAGTTCTCCAGTAAACCTTGTCCCCAAGGGCCACACACACACATCTACTCGTGCCTCCACCACTTCCCTGGACAGCCTGTTCCAAAGCTTAGTCCCTTCAATGAAGAAATTCTTCATGATGTACAACCTGAACCTCCCCTGGCACAGCCTGAGGGCATTTCCCCTTGTCCCGTCACTGACTGCCTGGGAAAAGAGACTCATCCCCACCTTGTTACAACTTTCTTTCAGGCAGTGCTAGAGAGCGATAAGGTCTCCCCTGAGCTTCCTTTTCTTCAGGCTAACAATCCCAGCTCAGCTTCCTCACCACTCCTTGTAAGACTTGTGCTCCAGACTCTTCATCAGCTTCATCGCTCTTTTCTGGTCTCTCTCCAGCACCTCAATGTCCTTCTTGTAGTGAGGGCCCCAAAACTGAACACAGGATTTGAGGTGTGGCCTCACCAGTGCCACGTACAGGAGGACAATCCCTGCCCTGGTCCTGCTGGCCACACTATTGTTGTTACAGACCAGGACACCATTGGCCTTCTTGGCCATCTGGGCACACACTGGCTCATGTTCAGCTGCTGTCACCAGCAGCCCCAGGTCCTTTTCTTCTGGGCCACTTTCCAGACACTCAGTCCCCAGCCTGTAGTGCTGCATGGGGCTGCTGTGACCTGGGAAGAACCTGTCCCCTCACCTTGTTGAACCCCATACAATTGGCCTTGGCCCATGATCCAGCCTGTCCAGATCCCTCTGCAGAGCCTTCCTGCCCTTCAGTGGATCAACACACCCACACAGTTTGGTGCTGTCTGTGATCTTACAGAGAGTGCACTCGATGCTCCTGTTCAGGCGATCAGCAAACATATTGAACAGGACAGAGCCCAGCACTGATCCCTGGGGAACCCCAGCAGTGTCCGGACACCAACTGCATGCAGAACCATTCACCAACACTCCCCAGGCCCAGCCATCCAGACAGCTCTTAACCCTGCAAAGAGTGCACCTTTCCAGGCCACAAGCAGCCACTTTCTCTGGGAGAATGTTGTGGGAAATGGAGTCCAACCTTTACTAAAGTCGAGGAAGAAAACAACCACAGTCTTTCCCTCATCCACTAGCTCGGCCACCTGGTCATAAAATGAGATCAGGTTGATCAAGTGCGGCCTGCCTTTCCTAAGCCAGTGCTGGCTGGACCCAATGCCTGAGGTGCCTAGAGGCATCATTTGATTCTTTCATGTCCTTCCTTCACAACAACTGAAAACAAGGCATTAGACTTAAAACATCAACAGGACTACTGCTCTTCAACTAGGGATGCATTTTAGTCTCCTAAATGTCTTTTTATGTCCCATCCAATGAGAATGAACAAATCCAACAATGGTCTATGCTGTATTTGCTTATATCTCAAAAAATGATAAAAGCTCCATGCCCCAAGTAATAAAAAAATCTTATAATTTTAATTTTTTCAACAGTTGAAGGAAATCTGGAAATCCTTAGCCTTGGCCTCCTTTCTCATTGAGATTCTCAGTATTTTTATACTGTGCTCTGAGATAGCCTTACGGTTATTGTTTGTTTTCAAGCTTCTAGACTCCTGACCATCTAATCCTTGAAGTCATCCAACTGACTGGAAGGCAAACGCTGTATTTCCCCTGAATGCTGATTTGCCTTTTCATGAGAGACACAGGTATCCGCAGTCCTTTAGATTACACTGGAAATGTTAGTCTCAGACACGTAAAAAGATCCAACAGAACACCAATATTTTATTAAATGTCACGGTTCATGTTATACCCTTTCCAGAAAAACAATATTTATTCTGTGCCAGGACAAATTTTGACAATTTTGACATCTTTTATAAAACATTACTTGGTTTCTTTGAAGGTTTTCATCTGTCTGTTCATTTATGTACACCAGCGTGATCTTTTTCCTTCATTGGATTTACTTGAACAAAAGGTGAACGAATTTTAGAGATATGGAGGAAATAAAAGAGCAGGACTCTCACACGAAGGGATCAAATGTATCTGCTTTCCAGCAGTGGGGTATCAGTGGTATTTATCTATTTCAGTAGTTTTTGTTGGGGTTTTTTGTTTGTTTTTAAAAATATCACTCTTGTCTATTGTTTGGACAGCTAAGAAAAAAAAAGGATTCAAGAACACATCAATTGTACCTGAGAAGCAGTTCTGATAGTTCCTAAAATTAGATTCCATGTGAGGGATCAGAATACACCCAATAGCTATTTTTTGGATGGCTTTCACAACGTTTTCCTGTAGAATTTTTATTAAAATGAATAGATGGGACCAACAAGAAAGTCTTCTGTGGGAAGACTGTGTTGGTATTAGCAAGCTATCCTTTGCAAATGAACATTCTGCAACGTCCCTTCTGTCTCTCTGTACTTGACACTTGGATGTTAGAGCTTTCTCAACACTAATATTTATTTCTTCTGTGACCCTTAACTGACAGAACTTCCTACCATTTTGCATTTGTTGTAGCTCATGTGCCAAACCAAGTGTAAAATTATGTACATCTCTTACATTTTCAATACTTCTAATGAAATGCCATCATTTCATTTTAGGAGAGACAGCGTGACAACAACATAGTTGGTAGCATTCTCTGTTGAATAAGAAGTCTGATTTCATACATTTACAAGAGCAAATAATGGAAAACACCCACACCAAGAAAAAGGTCCAATGTCACCTTAAAGTCAACAGATGTGAGATATCAATATTAAAAGGTTTCTTCCTTTATTCCTGCAAAGGACTTGAAGTAATTAAATTATTACAATAAACAATCTCAATAAATCATCCCACACTTCAGAAGATAAAAATTATTTCATGATGTTCTCCGTTGTGAAATCTTCTAAGTATGAATTTGGAATTTTAATTCCATAACTTCATGATTTCTTCTTAGGCACAGGTTGTTTTAAAAAACAGAGTAAGAAACAAAAACATTTGCTAATATCTCTCTAATAAATGACTACCAAATAAGAAACAGAAGCCTGACTGAAACAGACTTATATTTCTTTAAAATTACTCCTGAATATTCACAACAAACATCTTTCAGCACATACCCAGGTCTCAAGAGGATAATGAAGTTTTCCCATTGTCACTCCTGTAGCAAATATTATTTTGTATTGAACTAGCAAGAAAAACAATAGTTTCTTTTTTTTAATACTTTAAACTGAAGTAGCATTGCTAATATTTGCTTCTTGTGTTTTGGTTTTGTTTTTTTTTTTTTAAGTAAACAGAAAACTAAAGTAAATCTCAGATCTGAATGGACTTTTTGTCAGCTTCTCTGTAACTTCAGAAGTAGCTGGCAACAGACTTCAGATAGGTGCTCCAGCTATCAAATAGAAGAGAATCATATAAAAGGGACCAAATATGATACCCATAATGAAAAAATTTATATGAGGAGAAAGTCAACACTGAGATTCTTCTTTCTGGAAATAAATGAGATGGGAAGCAATATTATACGGGTCTATAAAATCATGGTTGGCTCAGGAATTGCCTCTGATATCATATATCACTATGACTCATAATATGAGAAGTTAGAAGTACACTGGCCATCTTACCAGCTTTAGGACATGTATTTAACAGCAAAGGGACATATATTTTCATCCACTTTGTATTGTATAACCCAGTGTCAGAGAATCTTTTGGAGGTAAAACAAAAAAAAGGGTTCAAAGGCTGGAAAAATTAAATTAACTTTAAGGTTATTGACTCTTTTAAATACAGCAATCTAACGCTTCTGGGTTCTGGCAGGGCTGCTTAGGTGCTGCAATGCCTGCTGTGACCCAGTGCTTTGGTCAGAGAAGCACTCTGGCTGCCCTGGGTAGCAGCAGCTTTATCTTATCTCGCTTATCTTTGTACCTCGGTTTTGCCTTGCAGTGAGAGCAGTGGAGCCGATGTAGACTGAAGCAGGTGGGAGTAAAGAAGAGAGAACGGACTCGCTGATCGGTTACCCAGACTTTTAATGATGTTTTCTTCTTCAGGATACAAGCTACCAGAGAAATCTCGATGGGGTCATTACACAGGGTTTTATAGAGAAGGGGAAGGGTGTGGTGATAAGGTGGTGTCCAGGATTCTTATCAAATCACAGGTTGATGGGAGATGACAGCTTTCCAATGAGTTCTGGGCAAGGGCGGGATGTATTTGCATTAACCTATGAACTTTACAGAACAGCAGAAGTTTCTGGCAACTGTTGAATAGTAAAACAATACGATGAATATTAAAATAACAGAGGTGGAACTGAGTCTATGATTGACAGTCGGACCGTGGCAGCTAGGGGATTTCCCCCTAGCCCACTGCCACAGCAATCTAGCAGTGTTCTTTGATTCAGAGGTCCTCATATTGATGCATCATAGAAGCTAGAAATATGTTACATTGGGGAAGGCCTGAATATTAAACTCCTCAAACATCTGCTTCTCACTGCTGTTAGAGGAAACCCACTGATATTGGTAGGCCTGGGGTCTCATCTGTCAGGAACAGTAAAACATGGGTAGAGTTCAACATTGAAAGCTGCTCTTTTCCTGTCATAGGAAGGTGTTTTAGGATGGTTAAGAATTTTTTCTTAATAGAACCTAAGAATTTTTAGCTTTCCTTGTGACATGAGGGAGCCAAACAACTTGAACAGAAAAGATTTTGCTCCTTATTAGGCAATTTATATTCTTAATCCTTATCTTATCTAAAAATGCAACAGCAGCTGCATGAGGAATTTTGCTTCTTAAGCCCCCAAGTCAATTATAAGTTCCTCGAGAAGCCATTCATATAACAATTCCTGTTACAAGAATACAAAAAACAATGCAAATTTATTCTTGCACCTCTTTTCATATTGTAATCACTTGAGGAAGGACAGTGATGATACATGAGTTTTAAACTGCTTTTCGTATCACTTCAGTGTTTTTCTTTGCCTGGTGATAGAATTTCATTATATTACAATAACGCTTTAGTGCTGGTACAACTTGTTCCTGCTGTAATTTGCTTGTTTCAGTTTTGCTGCTTCTTTTAAGAGTGTCAAAAAAGCAATTTTTAAGGCTAGACAGCATAACCAACTGGTGAAGGAAAATGCTTCCAGCCAAGAGGAAGGCTATGTGTGATTACTAATTAGTGTTCCTGAGAGGTGGGCTACAGAGTGAAAATATAGTGTTGTTGGCTGCTGCAAGACAGTTATCTCAGGAAAATCATGGTGGGGGAATAATGGCATGTTTCAACCAACCTGCAACATTTATAAAGTGTGCCTGAACCCACTGTATTATTATGAATATCTCCTTGTACACATGTAACAAAAGGAAATTTTTACAGAAATGTCTCAGCGTGGCATGGTTGCAGCTTTTAATTGGTCTGGAATTTTTATCAGCTAGTGAGCTTTAGGACTGTTGGGATTGCAGCAGAATAACGATTCCAAGTCAAATGAGGGGACTCCAAAATAACCTCGTACAGGGTTGTGTAAGCACCTGTAACACATCACTAAGATGCCCTGGGGTGGTGTGTGTGGGGTCAGGTAGCTGCCTGTGCTCACTGTGACTGCACTGGCAAAACAAGGGCTGGTCAAATCTTCCTTCATCCAAATGCCCCTTACCACTTCCCTGATAATTTTTAAGGTTTATATTTATGCCTTATACCATTGGATAAGTATTTATGTCTTAGATTACATATTCAAAGAAAAACACAAAGAAGTATTCCACATCTGTTATCATGAGTTTTCTCATTGGCCTCAGAATTCCACAGTCATTTTCAAATTTGCTGAAAAACTGATTAGCACCTAATTTTGGAGGCACAACCAGCTCTCCACAACACATTGTTTTGTCAAATTCACAGGGCTGATTTGACTTATTTTAATATCATACATACTGCAAGTTACTTTATTAGAGTACACAACTGGGATAAAAACTGAATTAAGTGGCTCTTTTCAAGTTGTGGCTCCTGTCTTTAATACATAGCCACAGTCTTTTTGCAAAATATCAGCTCATCAGTAATGTAATTAGAGTCATGGGAGCTCAAGTCAGTAAAAATGCCCAAAAAACGTCTTAAAGCGTTGGGTAAAAAGCTTAATTCCATACAGACCAGTAAGAAACCAGCCTCCAGATTTTATATTCCTTAATGTTATTAAAAAGATTATGCTGCTCTAAACAGAACTGAAGTTTTATAAACCAAATATATTCATTTTCTTGTTCCTAACAGATAATTAAGTCTTTCTTCATAAGTATCCTTTATACCAATTAAAGCTAAAGTCAAGTAGCAGAACAGCAAGTGTTTTCAAGAACCTATGGTCCAAGGTGAGTGGCTGATGAGACTGCAAACCAAAATGGAATAACACTTACCAGCTCGTCCCTCACATTAATTATATTAAAATAAGAGTTCTCGTGATCACCATTTATTTTCCAGTTTCCAAAACATAAGCAAAGCTCACAATCACAATTTACTCACAATTGAGGCAAATTACCACAACACCTGAGCATTTATGGCATGGCTGTATGTATCTTTCTGAGCATACATGTATCACACTGGTAAATTTATCTTCAGCAGTGACTACAGGTTCCTTTTGAGTCTCAGTTTTTTTCACTTGATACACAGGCACAAGGATGGCTCCAGGTAAGGCTTAATTTGGAATGCAGTACTGAATACCTTTTTTTCCTCTTGTTTCCCCTTGCTGCATGTAAATGTTTTGCTGTGTCAGAGATACTGACAAAGTTGTCTGCGGATAACCTAGCCTTATTTCTTTTTTCCTGGAGGAAAGGTGCGGGGGAGGATTCTGCACTGTTTGAACAAAGTCCAGCTTGTGCATATCCACTGCAAATCTGTTGCAATGTTTTGGTTAGAGAAACGTGAAGACGAAGAGATTAATTAGAGGCAAGGCCACAGAGACCATGCATTGGAAGCCAAGCTGCCACAGAGGACTGGACTTTTCTCCCTAAACCGTCTTTATATAGTTTTTATCATTTAAAAACAAACAAAAAAACCCCACAAGAGACACTGCCACAGAATTTGATTATATGTGGAGATTTAAGCAGAAAAAGCTGCCTGGCACCCCACAATAGCAAAAAGATAATTCAAAATAAACATTGCTGTTAAATAGAATGCAGGACTCTGCAGCAACAAGTTATAGGAAGCAAAAATTGAGCGTATGCATGGAAGTACAGGAACAGAGGTAAATACATAGTGTGAGAAATTCAACGAGGATGAACAGAAAGCCAAGAACAGTTATGAACATGGTGAAAAAGAGAAAAACCCAACCCAAACTAAAATGATGTAATTAAAAATTCACTGGAGAACTGTGGGCTTTTTTTCCTCCAGCTGCCCAGGTTCGTCTTATCAATCATTTCAATCACAGCACTTATGCAATGGCTCTAATATGAGTGATAACTGAGCTTGATCAGAGCTGGTCCTTAGCACCAGCTCATTAAAATCACCTGAAAGAACAGTTTTGTTTAACATGACCTAATTGCAAATCTTTGCTGGGAGGAAAGAGGAGAGTGTTATGTCAACAGCAAGCAATTTAGAAGAGAAAGGAAATTTTTGAAAGAAGGTGTTATTTAACTCATAAATAGTTAAATCTGCAGTTTGCCTACCATCACTCTAATTTAAAAAAAATAATCTGTATTCCATCAACTTACATTTTTGGATTAGTGTTTTGTGATGATTGCTAGAATTGACATGCAAACAAAAAAAATATTAATATTTTACCCAAAAGCTAAATTTGTGAGGGATGATTTTAGGTGTCTCATAATATTTGCTCAGTGCCCAAAATGTGTAATTTGGATTTTAAAATTGCACAACTGCACTTAAATATCTCCTAAAGTTCTGTCCATTTGTAGTGATGTTTAGTTCATTTTGGTAATGCTTTCCTCTGCAAGAAATACTACTTGGGAAGCACAGTACATCTTTAATAAAGAATCACAAAATTAAAATGAAAGAATCACAACATTAAAAGGTGCAACTGCCTTAAATCCCGAGTCCAAAAGTATCAACTCTTAAAACAGCCTCGAGTACTAAAGATACGGACATTTCAGCCCTGTGTGGAAGAGTAGAATAACCTGCACGGTTACTGTGACCAATACATGAACAACAGGTTCCAAAGTGCTGTTCCAAAGTTCTCCCTTTGTAGAAAAAGATCGGGGGCTGTTCGTCCTCAGCCACAGATGCCCTGGTTCATCCTGCTTAACTTAAGGCCCTTCAAGAATGTCCTTCTCTGTGGTTTCGTTTACAATCAATCCAATACCTCCAGAATAAAATGTTGTCCAATTAAACATTGAAATAATCTTTTGAAGGCACCTGCTCCTTTTCATTGACTAAGGTGACTAAACTTCTGACTCAGATGCCTCAATTAAGTACTTAAAATTGAGTAAATCTAGGTGATAAAAGATCACAAAAACCTTTTCCACTCTGTTTTTTTGTACAGCAAGTGCAAAAAATACTTCTGATCATGTTACTGATGCTCTTAGGAAGACATAAACTTTATCTTCCCGCAAAGATATTTGCAGGAACATCTGTCAAACTCTCTAGGATGGGTTGACCTTGGCTAGCTGCTGGACACCTATGCAGTGTCTCACTTGTTCACCTTCCTCAAACATGGGAGAACATAACATGTGTGAAGGGAAAGATAGGAAGAGTGATTGACTAGTTATTGTCATGAACAAAACAGATTTGATTTGTACTGTTCAGCCTGAGGGAGACTGAGGGGACACCTCACTGCAGTCTACAGCTTCCTCACGAGGGGAAGAGGAGGGGCAGGCACTGATCTCTTCTCTCTGGTGACCACTGACAGGACCTGAGGGAATGGCCTGAAGTTGTGTCAGGGGAGGGTTAGGTTGGATATTAGAAAAAACTTCTTCCCCCAGAGGGTGTTTGGGCACTGAACAGGCCCCCCAGGGCAGTGGTCACAGCACCAGCCTGAGAGAGTTCAAGAAGCATTTGGACAATGCTCTTGGGCACAGGGTGTGACTCTTGGGGATGGTCCTGTGCAGGGCTGGGATTTGGAATCAATGATCCTTGTACTTCCCTTCTAACTCACTGTATTCTGAGATTCTGTGACTTGGGGAAAATTAATTTAATTTATTGCCAATTAAAAAATATGTAGATGTTGAAAAACAAAGAGAAAAGACACTTCACCCATCCCCTTTTTTCCCAGGTTCAACATCATTCCTCCATTCCTGGCTCCTTGTCCTCTCCCCACCCTGCCCAGCACTGCAGAGGCAATGGGGAACGGGGAGTTGCAATCAGTACCTGACGGTTCCTCTCTGCCACTCCTTCCTCCTGACCCTTTCCCTCTGCTCCAGTGTGGGCTTTCCATGGGCTGCCACTTCCCTCAGCACGTGTACACCTGCTACAGCGTTGGGTCCTCCATGGGGCTGCAGTGTGGATATCTGCTCCAGCATGGAGTACCTCCTTTTTCTTTCACCCTGGTGGTTCCATCTGCTCTTTCTCACTCTTTTTGTTCCTTCACCCTCTGTCTGTGCAGAATTTTCTCCCTTCTCTTAGAGGTGTTTTCTTTGAGAGACCCAGCCATGGCTAAGGGCTGAGCTGCCCCCTGCAGCAGGGTCTCACAGAGCTGGCAGGAACTGACTTTCTCTGACATGGGACAGCCCTGTCTGCTCCTCTTGGAGGCCACGGCTCCCCACAATCCATGCCTTGGCATGCACATCCATCATATGTCCTTTTCCCAGGCAGATACAATTATAATGCCTGAGTCATTATGAGGTTGCAGATAAAAACTTTGTATTATTGTAGAAAGGAAAGTAATGAGTGAGGTGTAATGCTTTTCCCATTAATTTTCTCATGGAAAGTTCAGTTTATTGTAAAGCTAAGAGTTTTCATTCTTGCAGGTGGGAGTTTTTAGTTCTGGATGAAATAACTATCTAACTTCCCCGAAGGACAGCTCTCAGGTTGTAGCACTGAGCTGAGGGTATTCTCTGTGCTGTTAAACAGGCAATTACTTTCATCCCCTGCTTCCAGAACTGATGAGCTTGTTTCTTTCAAAAGGCAGTTCAGATACTCCAGGGATTCGGTCAGATGTGAATACTGAATGACAACTCCACCTAAACCTGCCGTGTTGGAGGGATGGGTGTTTTTGGCTATAGAACCCCTAAGTTTAATCTGGAGTGTGGAGTGTGTCTGAAGCCTAGTCTAGGAAAGAAGAGGATGCTGTACAAACTTTTGTATCTATAGATATTGAGTGCAAGTAAAATGACTGAAACACATTTTAGGAAATGAACTGAAATGTCTCAGGTGATTAATTTATATCTGGGAAAAACAGGATGGCTAAGCTCATCTCCAAGATAAAGTACACAGTTACGCAGGTAAAGTGTCATCAAATAAGCACCTATTCCAAGAATTACCACTATTTTTGCTGTTGTTTCCTCTTTCATTTTTTTGAACTTTTGGGTGGAGGGTTAGAAAGAAGTCCCTCGCTCCTCCCTCCTATTAAAAGAAATAAATCCTTCCAGCCTTTCTGCTGCTTTTCCAGAGTGTCTGTTGGTCTCAAGACTTCTGGAAGAATCTAAAACTCAATGCCTTTCATACTGCTGATATGGACAAACTCTAGGTTCTTCTCCTATTGCCTTTCTCAGTTTTCGTGGTCCTTCTGAAGTTTCACAAGGCTCATTTGATCATACTAGAAAGCATCTCTGTATATGGCTGACCTACATACCCTGAAGCTCAGACCAACTGTAAAATTGGTTATGAAAAGCCTTATACTCTTAAACGATCACTCTGCCAGTACTGACAAGAGTATTTGACTTTTTTTGCATTTGTGTCCTAACTCAGTCAGGGCTGTGTTCCAGAAGAGTTAGATGAGACTAATGGAGCCTAATTTCAAAAATGCTGATAGTTTAATTTATGCCTAGTTTTTACATAATGTGTAATTAATGAAGCATAATAAAAGAAATACTTCTAGGAAAGAGCCAGTTCTGGTTTGACTTGCAAAGTTTTTTGTGATCCTTAGCTTATTACAAAGAAATTCCCCCTTCTAAAACAAATTAATGCAGATGCAGATGCATATGCATGGATTTCATAGAGTTAGAAAACACTGTTCTCAAATGTTGCACTACAGTACTGACTGAGCCTCTTTTACAAGAGCTAACTCCTATCAAGTGCCTCAGCTGGAATATTTGACTGTTCAGCTCCTGCTTTTAGGTGTTGAATATGGTATATTCTTAAGATTTACCAAAATCTTTTACCCAAAACAATGGGAAAATACAAATGTAAAAAATGACTATACGACTATTATTTTTTTTTTAAGTCTTCAAAAAACATGTAGATGTGGTATTTAGGGACATGGTTTTGTGGTGGACCTGTCAGTGTTAGGTTAATGGTTGGATCTGATGATCTTAGAGGTCTTTTCAAAGCTCTATGATTTTCTATGATTCTCTAAGTAAACTGCAACTCTGGTGCTCTGACTTACCTTCTTCGGAGGGGTCCTTGTTTCTGCTGGCTTTTTAACAGATGCAATGGGAGCTGCCAGGAATTTTCTACTTCTGAAAATATTCAACTCTGACTTCTTTAGAGATCACAGATGGGATGAGAAGAATAATTAAGACTTTCTGTCTATCTAATTTGCAGTTCATCTGACTATCACTGTCAGTTACATCAATGTTAAATTCTCAATAAAATTGATCTGATTGTACTCCCCTCTGAAAGTTTATGTTAAACACTGGGTTTTTATTGCACTCTTTTTTTTTATGGCTCTTTTTTGAGATTTTTCAGCATTTTACTTCAGTAAAGTCAGTAGGCACCTATTGGTGATCCAAGGAAACTTTCTTCACACAAATTCATTCTAACTACCAGGTCTTTGAAGCACCAGACACTGGGACAGAAAACGGAATTATTTGGCACGCATTTCAGAAACCTTTGTACTGATGATGACAGAAAAATATAGATGCCAGAGCTCACTCCAAGGCTCATCCTCTGCCAGCTGGGCTTGTAAACAGGTTACAGACTTCTTGAATAAACAATGTTGAGAAAATCTGTGAACCAAATGTCCAAATAACCTGAGGCTCAGTTTGACCAATGACCAAAGATAAGTTCTGAAGTTCTGTTCTCAGTTGAGAGATGGAACTAAACAATTTTCCTGTGGCTTTAGCCACCTGTGAGCATAGAATAAGCTTCTATTAATTCCACTGACTGAGACAGAGTAAAATCAGATTTATTAATGCTGTTCCTAAGAAAACAGCAGAGGAAAACAGTTGACAAATAACTGCATCGGCCAAAAGTTGTGACAAGTTTTTCTGAATTAATCAGTTACTAATCAGTTGTTGAAGTACAACTGTATAGAATCTGCTTTTGTAGGTATGCTCAACCAGTGAAAACCATTTTAGGAGGGCTCTTTAATTGTTTACTAACTAATCTTCTGAAATAAAATACACTTTACCAACCATGATTTGATAACAACAAGAGTATTGCTGGATTATTTTTCAACCTTAGTTACCCAGAGAAAAATAATTTTATATATCTTTGTCACAGAGAGGAAAAAAAAAGGGGAGAAAAATCCCCTCCCCCCAAACCCCTCAAACTAAATAGAGAGGAATCAAAATACGAAACGAAAAAGCAATGAGAAAAAGGTACATATAAAACCTAGGCCTTGTAATTTAATGTACCCTGGGTTACTTCTCGTGTTGTCAGAAACAACAAAAATGGACTGTTTAGCAAGAGAGATTATTCTCTGATTTATGGTTCTTGGGAGGGGAAGAGCAGACAGACAGAATATACATGCTACCTACAAGGAAATGACCGATGAAAGTATTCAAAATGTCACTGGTCTCTCATGAAGATTCACATAAGCAGACATTCTAAAGAGAAACAGTATTTTTCCTTTAAAAAGGCATCACTTTGGAAAGCTAAGCCTCAACCTTGTTCTATTGTCTTGGGTTTAATTGTCAAATGAAAACCCTAGTAAGAAAAGATTTATTTTCCTCTTGGATGCCTGAGTGCTGATATTTCCCACTGTCACACAAAATGCACTCTTCTGCAGCCTGAAGTCAGACCAAGTTAACAATTATATGCCCCAGTGGCTCATTTTCCTGAGGGCAGGATGCTGGACAATACTGTACCCAGTGCTTGTTACAGTACCTTGTATTTTGTGCTTCAAGACTTTGCTGAACGCCTTAACAATACCTCGAGTGTTTACCAAATGAACACTGCTTTCCCTTTCGGTTGCTTTGGACAGGGCAACATTTCTGTATTCAACACTGAATAATAGTAAAGAAAGGAGCGTTTGTCCTTCAGTCTCCTCTATTCATGATGGGATTTGCTGTAAGTGTTTTAATTACTACATGATTGTCCTAAGACAAAAACAAAACCAGAACAACAAACCGCCAGCTTTTTGTATCTCAAGTCTTGTGGTTTTCATGTGTATGTGTGTTTGGGTTTTGATTTTTTTTTAATGTAATTTCTCGGTTTTAGAAATCTTAGAGGACTTTTCTAAAAAAACAAGAGATTCAGGAACAGCTAGAAGAAAACAAGACAAAATCAGCTCTGTTAGAATAAGAAGTTAAGCAAATTTCACACAATGTACCAGAGTGGATGGCTTTTGATTTTTGCTTAGAGAAAGAATCATCACAAAGCACTGCTTCATCATGGAAAAAATGCTACTGCTCTGAAATCCAAGTTTGTTCTAAATAAGAAGACTATCTAGAACTTGAGCACTGAATAGATTTCTAGACAGGATAGGGTTCCTAGGGGGAATAAAAGAAAAACAGTCTCTAAGAGACTGGAAAATTCTCATTTTCACAGAAATATAAGAAATTCTTTAGATGGCATTGTTATCTAAATAATATCAAATCAAAGGAGAGTTTAGAGTGTCTACACATGTCCGTGGTTCATTCTAGCCTACATATTAATGTGATTTTGTATTACTACACAGCTTATACTTAGACAGATCAACATTGCCATTGGTCTTGTCTGAAATGCAGTTATTACCCTGAAAAAGAAAATCACGACTTTCCGAGCTAATAAATTGCAGGTATTCTTGGCAGAGAAAGATGCTCTGATTTTGGTCTGTGGGTATTTTAATCAATTTGTATTCTTCTCAGAAGTTTTTTCCTGTCTCATTATTCAGATTTTGTGCTGCCCCCAGAACAAGATTTGCTCTTAGGCTGATGCTGTTCAGATGCAATAATGTTTTTGCCTTTGAATAGAGAGACAAATAGCCTTAGAAGAGAGATCAGTTACATTACTAAACAAAAACTCAACACAGAGATCCAACAAGCCAGATTCTCTCATATCAATTCTCAAGGTCAAAAACGAGGAGAGAGGAAGTTTTTTAATTATTGCTCAGCTTCTCAGGCATTATGCAAAAGTGCTGAATTGTAAGTTACAGCTGATTTGGTGATGTTTGCATATGAGAAAAATTATTCTGGGAAATCAGATTATGAATATTATTGATCCCAAGGTCCCTAGAATATGTCAGTGTTAAAATCACAGTGCAGTGAACTGAATTTGTCATGTAATATTTTCTATTCTATCTTTTTCCCGGAAGAATGTTCCTTTCCCTGTTTACTGAAATATGTCATTATCTGCAGCACCCTCTCCTGCATGAGCTATAAGCATCTTATAATGTTATGCTCAAGTTTTCCCTAAGAAAAAAATGATAACAACCCGTGCAATTTTAAGGAAAAGCGTAAACGTCAATCATGCAAGAATTTGGCAAGTATCTTCACATCCTAGAACCTTTCAGGGTAGAAGGGAAGAGGAATCACTGACAGATCCTCTCAGTAGAGTGTCCTGAGTGTGTAATGTTCATTTAAGCAACTGCAGAAAGGTGTTTTCTTCAGTCCCATCCAGAAACAGCTGGGGAAAACATAGATAATCTGAAGTTACATATATAATAAAAATATATCATGCTCTTTCCTAAAGCAATCACCAGTCACAGCTTATCCTGTACTCATTTACACTGCAAAATTGATTGGTGTAATGTTAAAACTCCTGCCAAATCTCTATCAAAATATTTGTATTTTCTCTCCACAGAACTGCCTGTGAAGTGTATTTCAGCAGTTTAGTGGATTTGTCTGTTCAAAAAGGAGAACATAAAGCACTAACAGAAAAGATGAATCCAGCTCTAATTACTTTGTCTTGTTGTTATTCAAGAATTACGCTGCTCTTATGACTAAATAAAGAGTAGAACATAGCACAAAAAATCGGTGTTTCTATTTTTCAAGCTGTGAATGGAATGCTTTCTCACTTGTATTTTTTAGCATGTAGGCACAAATGCTACCTCTTCTCCTGAGGACAGTGAAAGAACATTTTATTTCAATCAGGACATGCAAAATAAGAGAAGAGAGACTAAGTAGTAGTATATTTGAAAGAAAGCTAAAAAGTGTTGCTACAGGTTCTGGGGCAGTCTAAATTCAGTAAAAAAAGAGAATTAGAGTCACAAATTCCAAATAAACAGAGGTTAGTTACCTGTGGGATTTTCATTGTTGAATATAACCAATGGATAACAGCCTCAGCTCCCAACAGAATTATTTTGTAAGTATTTTTCATATAGACAGGGTAGAGTAGGGTTATTCATGGCTGATGACCTTTCTCTCAGATCTTGGAAAAAAACTAGATTTCAGTCTAATGTTTCAGGTAATACAAAGGTAGGTATGGGCACAGTATTGCATAATCTAAATTCTCATATTAATCTAGCAAATCTAACTGCTGTCTTTGTATGCAGTGCCCTGCTATGAAGGGAAGAAACCCCTTCAGAAGCATGTCTAACAGGTGTTAAAAGACTATTCAAAGTGGTGTATAAGCAACTGAGCTTAAACTTTAAGGAGGTATGGTTTCTGAAAGTGTTGCCTTTAATCTTCTTTCATAAAATGTTTATTCACCCAAACCAGACATGCAGTTCTATGCATTGACATCATATAATTTTGCATCAATACCCCTATAATAGCAGTGTTAATTTAGCAAATATATTTTTGATGATTCAGATACCACTTTTAAATAATATTAAAGATTCTTCTTCAGTATTGGACAGACACTAGGTTAAAAAAACCACAACTCCCAAAACATAAAAGGAAAATGTAACTTCTTAGTAAGCAAACAGTCCATCCTGGAGAATTTAATGATGCTCGCTTTCCTTGCTCTATGTATGTACTGCTCTTAAGCATCCGTGGAATGTCTCAAGACTTCACTGCATAAGGGAAAAGCCAAGGTTAAAAAGAAAGAGAAATCCTTCCCCCTGACATTACTGACATGAAGATTATCTCAGAAGCATGTGCAATACCTGTGCACTCAGTCTAAAGCCGTAACTCTTCTGACAGATCTGTGTCTGCAGTCACTGCAATCTGTGGCACAGGCGTTGAGCTGTCTGTAGCCCATGGCCCAGTTTTGTAAGGCACAGTTATGTGGCCTTGGCTCAGCTTTATTGAAAAGTTTTTGAGCTGTAAGAGGACACAGGTGAAAGCCAAGATTTTCTTCTTCAGAAAAAAAGAAACAAAGACGAAACTGAAATTTTTGAAATGGTAGTGCCAACTTTGGGAATCAAAGAAAAACAGTGACATGGAAAGCGCTGAAATGCTGAAAAGAACCAGTGAGTAAAAAAATAATGAGAACTCAGAAGGATCAAGCCTGTTCCAAGGACCATGGAGGGTCTGACACTTTTGCACATCAATAATAATTATCTGGGCAGCAGAGACTCATCAGATGCCTGTACTGGAGATGCTGAGGATACTCACGTTTAGTTGAGTTGCTCCTAGCTACCTGCTCTGTGTATCTGGCCAGTGAATAATTGCTGTACTTTTACAAACTGAAAATGTGTAGTTGTACTTACAGAGCCTCTGCACATGGTTAAAGAGACCCAATAAATTAAGGGTTACATTTGCGTGATAACTTCGTGATATATTCAACGAATATAGTGACAACGCCAGAAGAAGTACACCGACTTCTAGAAGAAAACACCTGGTTTTTGTGTTAACAAATAGCGACCAAGTCAGAGCATTAATGTTACATGCAACAAAAATCCTAACTTTACACTCTGAACCTTGGTCTCTAAGCACTTCATTTTAAGTCTGTATAATGATATACAATATCCATTAGCAGTAAGAATTTAATTGACGACCTATAAATCTCAAAAGAAAGTAAATTAATATTAAAAATTAATAAATGTAGAGGGGGGGAAAAAAGCCAACCCCAAACCAATGCAACTGTGACTGTATATTGAATTACACGAAACTAAATTCCTGCAGAATAATTGCTTGGAACTTGCAAATATCAACTAATCCCTTCCAGGGAGCCTCCAACAAGAATTCAGTAAGACATAAATTGGTTTAAGCAAAGGTCATTTTAAACTGGAAGAATGTCAAATAAATATACAGTAATTGAGTGAAGATTCCCTGGACCTTTCAGGAGCCATTGTTAAGAGGGCAGAGTAACATGTTCTAGCAGCTGCTAGTCATTAGTCCCAACTCAATCTGGTCTTTGGGGTGGTAGTTCTGGAGTCCTGAATGTACTCCTTGCTATCTAATCATCAGAAACGGTAATGGAAAGCACATTAGTACATCTGCCACCTCTTCCAGTCTTCGCACCAGCCTTTACAGGGTTTTGAAAGTCATGTGGGAGGAAGAGGGGGTTTTTCTCCCCCCATTACCTTTCTATGTAAAGTCACCTATCGTTCACTACTAAACTCAGCAGTGTTTAAAAACCCCACGAGACTCCCCAAAAGAGTGTGACCTCTTGTTAGCAACTGTTTTGAGGTGGAAGAGGATTGTATTGTTGGGATTTTTGGTATCGTGACCTGAGGTCTTAAAGCTGGAGGAAAAGTGATTAATTCTAATGGAAAAAAAAAAATCTTTGCCATCT
>VYZT01007375.1:0-11204 GCA_013400735.1 Pomatostomus ruficeps | reverse complement strand
CCAGAAAATTCCTGGGATTTTCCCGCCCATTCCCCGGAAAATCATCACAACACCAGGAGAAACTCGTTATCCCGGAAAATTCCTGGGATTTTCCTGCCCATTCCCTGGAAAATCACAACACCAGGAAGAACTCCTTATCCCGGAAAATTCCTGGTTTCGGTTTTTCCCGCCTGCCCATTACCCTGGAAAATCATAAGGCCAGGAAAAATTCGTTATCCCAGAAAATTCCTGGTTGAGGTTTTTCCTGTCCATTCCCCAGAAAATCACAACACCGGGAGAAACTCGTTATCCCGGAAAATTCCTGGGATTTTCCTGCCCATTCCCTGGAAAATCATCACAACACCGGGAAGAACTCCTTATCCCAGAAAATTCCTGGTTTTGGTTTTTCCTGCCCATTCTCAGGGTTGTGGATCCACCCGTGGATTTCAGGTGCATCCCAAGGTTACGGATCCATCCTGGGATTTATGGATCCATCCCAGGGTTATGGATCCATCCCAGAGTTATTCCTGGATCCATCCCAGGATTACAGATCCATCCCAGGGTTCCGGATCCATCCCAGGGGTCATGGATCCATCCCAGGGTTATGGATGTGCCCTGATGGGTTACGGATTCATCTCATGGGTTATAGATTCTTCCCATGGATTATGGATTCATCCCATGGGTTATGGATGGATCCCAAGGGATTACGGATGGATCCCAAGAGGTTATGAATTCATCCCACAAGTTATGGATGTATCCCAAGGAGTTATGGATGGATCCCAAGCGGTTACAGATCAATCTCATGGGTTACGGATGGATCCCAGGGGTTATGGATGTACCCTGATGGGTTATGGATTCATCCCATGGATTATGGATTCATCCCATGGGTTATGGATGGATCCCACGGGGTTACAGATCAATCCTGTTGGTTATGGATGCATCTCAGGGGTTCTACACTCACTCCATGGGTTATGGATGCATCCCAGGGGTTATGGATCCATCCCAGGGGTTATGGATCCATCCCAGGTTTTATGGATCCATCCCAGGGGTTATGGATCCATCCCAGGGGTTATGGATCCATCCCGTGCGTTATGGATGTATCCAGTGGGTTATGGATGCATCCCGTGGGTTCTACACCCACTCCATGGGTTATGGATGTGCCCCATGGATTGCAGGTACATCCCAGGGTTACGGATGTGCCCCGATGGGTTATGGATGCATCCCGGGAGTTCTGGATGCATCCCAGGGGTTCTACACCCATCCCAGGGGTTATGGATCCATCCCAGGAGGTACAGATCCATCCCAGGTTTTATGGATCCATCCCAGGGTTATTCCCAGATCCATCCCAGGTTTTATGGATCCATCCCAGGGTTATTCCCAGATCCATCCCAGGTTTTATGGATCCATCCCAGGGTTAATCCCAGATCCATCCCAGGGTTCCAGATCTATTCCAGGGTTACAGATCTCTCCCAGGAGTTACAGATCCATCCCAGGGTTCCGGATCCATCCCAGGGGGTCCGGATCCAACCCGGGGTTCCGGAGCCATCCCAAGGGTTCCGGATCCATCCCGGGGTTATTCCCAGATCCATCCCAGGGTTTACGGATCCATCCCATGGATTATGGATCCATCCCATGGGTTACGGATCCATCCTGGGGGTTCCAGATCCATCCCGGGATTCCGGAGCCATCCCAGGGTTCTGGAGCCATCCCAGGGTTATTCCTGGATCCATCCCAGGATTTATGGATCCATCCCAGGGTAATGGATCCATCCCAGGGTTATGGATCCAAAATTCCATGGGAAGGAGGAGCCAACCCCGCCTGACCCCGATCCAGCGCTCGGGAGCCACATTCCCGCCATTTACACCCGGAAGCAACAGAATTCCACAACTCCAGCAGCTCCTGGATCCATCCGGAATGTCCAGAACCCAGTGGGTCTTTGGGAAATCCAGGAACAAGACAAAACAGGGAGGAAAAAACGGGGAAAAAACCCTCAAATTCAGGAAAACATTCCACAAATCCTGAGACGCTCCAGGAAAAACCCAGCCTCCCAAAGCAGCGAGAGGGAAGGAGCGGGAAAAAAACCCGGGAAGGAAAGAAAAGGAGGGAGATTTGCGGAGATAAAAATAAAATCTGGGATATTTTTTGCCTTTTCCCTTTCCCGCCGAGGTTTTCTCGGAGCGCCGTTGGCTCCGGAGCCGCGGCCGCTCCCGCTTCCCTCCCGGCCGAGAGGGGGGATTATGCAAATCCCGGGAAATTGGGTTAATCCAATATTACCCAGTGGAAAAGGGAAGGAAAAACCCGGCGGAGCTGACAGAAAACAAAAATTTCCTCCCTGAAAAAAAGGGGAGAAGAAGCCAATTCCCAGCCGGAATTTGGGATTTGGGGCAGGTTTGGGGTTTTATTCCTGGCCTGAATCCCCCTGTCTGGCATTCCGTAAATAATTATTGGGAAATCCATCCCAGATTCCGTGGAAATATTCCAACGGCCGGAATTCCGGCTCCTTTCCCTGTTTGTAAAGCTGGGAATGGAGAAGGGCGTTGGGAAAAGATGGGAAATCCTGGGAAAAACATTCCCAGCACCTCCCGCCCTTTCTTTGCCTCCTCCAGGAGCTTTCCCTGGAAAACTCCGGGTTTTCCTGGATAAAACCGTTTGTGTTTGGCAGCTGATCCCGAATTTCCTTGGAGAGAGCCCCCGATGGTTGAGCCTGAGGCTGGAACAAGGGGCAGCTCCGGCCTCCAAATTCCCATTCCCGGAAAAATCCTGGAGCCTCCAAATCCCCCTTTTCTAAAAAAAAAATACCCAGGAGCCTCCAAATCCCTTCTTTTCCAAATAAAATCAGGAACCTCCAAATTCCCCTTTTCCAAATAAAATCAGAAACCTCCAAATTCCCCTTTTTCCAATAAAACTGGCCTCCAAATCCCCCCTTTCCCAAATAAAACCAGGAGTTTCCCTCCTGGCCAACATCCCAAATCCCCAAAGATTTCGGGAACAGGGAAAGGTTTTTTGTCAAAGCTGTACATGAAAAGCCCCAAACTTCTCCCCCAAATCCCAGATATCCCAAATTTTCCCGATTCCTGATTTTTCCCATCATTTCCCACCCACCAAGCTCCCGTCTCCAAATCCCAACACGGCCCGGAGCTGAGGCTGCCATCCCTAAATCCGCTAAATCCGCACCAAAACACCCGGAAAAACCCTCCCAGAGCCCTCGGGATGATCCCAAAACCATCCCACATCCCACATCCCGCTGCCTTTTCCAAGGCCAGCTCCTCCCTGGAACTGGTATTCCCATCAATCTGAGCTCCGTCGGCTTTTCCGGCCTTTTCCAGCCCCGACCTCCCATTCCCAAGGTGTGGAGCAGCTGGGCTGGCTCCGCAATCCCAATCCCAAGGGCCAGGAAACCTCCAAAACTCCACATTCTCGATCCCAAGGACCAGGAAGGCTCCATATTCCCGATTCTGAGGTCTGGGAAGTGGCTGGGTTGGCTCTGCATTCCCGATCCCAAGGAACAGCTGGGCTGGCTCCACATTCCCAATCCTGAGGAGCACCCGGGCTGGCTCCGCATTCCTGATCCCGAGAGCTTGGAGCAGCTGGGCTGGCCCCGCATTCCCAATCCTGAGGGCCAGGAAAGCTCCGCATTCCCAATCCCAAGTAATGGCCAGGATGGCTCTGCATTCCCGATCCCAAGGAACAGCTGGGCTGGCTCCACATTCCCAATCCCGATGACCAGAAAGGCTGGGCCGGCTCCGCGTTCCTGATCCCGAGGACTGGGAAGGCTTTGCATTCCCAGTCCCGAGGATCGGAGTGGCCAGGCTGACTCCACATTCCCGATGCCAAGGGCCAGGAAGGCTCCACATTCCCGATCTTGAGGATCAGAACGGCCGGGCTGGCTCCTCATTCCCAATCCCGAGGGCTGGGAATGCTCCACATTCCCAGTCCTGAGGAGTGGCCGGGTTGGCTCCACGTTCCCGATCCCGAGAGCCAGGAAGGCTCCCCATTCCCATTTCTGAGGATCAGAGTGGCTGGGCTGGCTCCTCATTCCCAATCCCAGGGTCCTGGAACAGACGGGCTGGCTCCACATTCCCAATCTCAAGGGCCAGGAAGGCTCCACATTCCCGATCTTGAGGATCAGAACGGCCAGGCTGGCTCCACATTCCCAATCCCAGGGTTCCGGAACACCCGGGCTGGCTCCTCATTCCAAATCCCGAGGCTCTGGAGCAGCCAGGCTGGCTCCGCGTTCCTGATCCCAAAGATCAGAGCAGCCAGGCTGGCTCCACATTCCCGATCCTGAGGGCTGGGAAGGCCTCACATTCCCAATCCCGAGGACCAGGAAGGCTCCACATTCCCGATCCCAAGGGCCCAGAGTAGCCGGGCCAACTCCACATTCCCAATCCTGAGGATCGGAGCGGCCAGGCCGGCTCTGCATTCCCAGTCCCGAGGGCTGGGAAAGCTCCGCATTCCCAGTCCCAAGGGCTGGGCTGGCTCCGCGTTCCCAATCCTGAGGAGTTCCCGATCCCGATGGCCAGGAAGGCCCCGCGTTCCCGCTGCCGAGCTCACCCGGTACCAGACGATTTCCCGCATTTTCCCGTCGGTTTTGAAGTTGCATTTCAGGGTGACGGCGTCTCCGACCACCACGGGCGGCAGCGGCTCGATGCTCACGGTCAGGTAGGCTGGAAAACCGGGAAAAAAGGCCGGGAAAAGACAGGTGAGCTCTGGGAAAGCTCGGAGCCGGTGTTTTTCCTGGGATTTTACGGATCTACGGCATTCCTGCGCTGTTGTATCCCAGGGAAATCCTGGCCCAGCCCCGACCCCTCACAGGGATGGATTTGAGCCACTCCCAACAATCCCTAAAAAACCCAAATTGAGGGAAAATCCTTCCTGAATTCAGGAAAATCCCGGCTGGCTCCATCCATCCCTTTTCTCCCTTTTTTTCCCTCGATTTCCTGGGAAATCAGGAGCAGGGAGCAGCTGGGGACAACATTCCCGGTTTATTTTCCGGCTTTTCTGGCGGCTGTTGGGAGATGATGGATTGGCAGCCTGGCAGCTCCTGGCATCATTCCCTGGGGTTTTTTTTATCCGAAAATAACCCCGCACCCACTCCAAATTCCCATTTTTTTTTAGAATCAGGCGGAAAAACGGCCGAGAAAAGATCAGGAAAACAGGAGCGGGGCTGGAAATCAGAGATTCCTTTGCAGGAGGTGCCCTGGGATGGGGAAAAGGAGAAATTCCCGGGATTTTTTGTGATCTCAGGCTCAGCATTCCCTGGAGAAGAACTGGGTGCCGTAAATCCCAGGCACGATCCGTGGGAGTGCAAGCTCCGGAATATTGAACAGCGGGAAAAATCCGGAAAATCCCTTTTCCTGCTGTTTCGGGGGGGGCTGCAGGAGCTGGGAAAAAAGTGGAATTTTCAGGATTTTTCGGGGGTTAAATCCCTCTCCAGCCCTGAAACAACACCGGGAATGACAGAATTCCAACAAATCCTAGCTCTCCTCACTGGGAGCCGCCCAAATCCCGGCCAATATTCCCTTTCCGGCCTCTCCCGGCCTCTCCGGGGTTTATTTTTGCTCCTAAATCGGGGATTAAATCCCCGGGAGCGCCGAGGGCCCCTCGGATCCGGTGGAAAAAGCCGAGATGGGAGGAGGAGGAGGAGGAGGAGGGATGGAGGAAGGGCAGCCGAGGGCTCTCCGACCGCTCCCATTCCCATCCTTCGGACAATTCTGAGCGCCGGGAATGAGCGACGAGAGCTGGGATGAGCGGATCCCGAGGGAATCCGGGCCTTTCCGCAGATCCGGAGGCTCCGGGTGGGATCGCGGCTCCCGCCTGCCCCGGATCAGTGGGAGATTAACGGGAGCCGGGCCGGGAGCGGCGCCGCCGGAGCCACGGATGGGGTTGGATTTTCTCTCCTGTCCGTGGGATCCAGGAATTCCCAGAGCAGCGATTCCAGAGGGTTTCCCACCCCTCTTCCCACATTTCTCCATTCCTGTGCAATCCCACGGGAAGTGAATCCATCCCCACCCCAGTCCAGCCAGAGGAAAAACTGGAGTTTCCCACGTGGCCCTGGGATCCAGGAATTCCCAGAGCAGCGATTCCAGAGGGTTTCCCACCCCTCTTCCCACATTTCTCCATTCCTGTGCAATCCCACGGGAAGTGAATCCATCCCCACCCCAGTCCAGCCAGAGGAAAAACTGGAGTTTCCCACGTGGCCCTGGGATCCAGGAATTCCGAGAGCAGCCGATTCCAGAGGGTTTCCCATCCCTCTTCCCACTTTATTCCCTTCCAGCCCCTGAGCACTTTCACGGAAAGAGGATCCATCCCCATCCCAGTCCAGCCAGAAAAAAAACTGGATTTTCCCTCCTGTCCACGGGATCCTGGGATTCCCTGTCCAGCAATTCCAGGGGGTTNTCCTGGGATTCCCTGTCCAGCAATTCCAGGGGGTTTCCCATCCCTCTTCCCACGTTTTCCCCTTCCAGACCCTGTGAGCTCCCACAGAAAGCGGATCCATCCCCATCCCAGTCCAGCCAGAGCAGAGATTGGATTTTTCCTCATTCCCAGCAGTTATGGAAATCTGGGAATTCCCAGAGCAGCGATTCCAGAGGGTTTCCCATCCGTCTTCCCACTTTATTCCCTCCCAGCCCCTGTGCACTCCCACAGGAAGAGAATCCATCCCCATCCCAGTCCAGCCAGAGAAAAAATTGGATTTTCCCTCCTGTCCACGGGATCCTGGAATTCCCAGAGCAGCGATTCCAGAGGGTTTCCCATCCGTCTTCCCACTTTATTCCCTCCCAGATCCTGTTCATTTCCATGGAAAGAGGATCCATCCCCATCCCAGTCCATCCTTGGTGGAGTTTGGGCCATTCCCTGATTTCTGGTGGATTTTTAAATTCCCAAAAATCCAAGTTTGGGGCTGGCCCAGCCACTCCTATGAGGAAATCCCTCCAATCCCAGCATTTTTCCAAGGAAATCCCTCTCCAAACCCATCCCTGGCCACCCAAAAAAGCCAAAAATGGGATTTTTCCCCTCTGTTCCCTCCAAGTGCTGGAAAATCCCTTGGAGCTGGAAACGGGAGCAGCTTCCACCTTTTTTCTGGTAATTCTGGCTTGGCTGGGCCTGAAATCCTGGATTTTCGGTCCCTAAAAACACCAGGGATGCTCCGGAGCTTTTCCCACATGGAAAAGACTCTTGGAGCTCCGGGATTTATGGCTCTGGTGCCGTGGGATGGGGATCCCGGATGGGCCAGGAATGGGAAAATCGGGAATCTCCAAGAGCTTTCTCAACTCCGGGATCCAAACCAGTCCGGGAAAAGTTGTGGAAAAGGAGGAGAGGGAAACAGATGGAGGGGAGGGGCGGGGGAAAAACCGGGAAAACAAAGGAAAAACTGGGAAAAGAAAGGGAAAACCGGGAAAACAAAGGAAAAACTGGGAAAACAAAGGGAAAAACTGGGAAAGCAAAGGGAAAAACCGGGAAAACAAAGGGAAAAACTGGGAAAGCAAAGGGAAAAACTGGGAAAACAAAGGGAAAACTGGGAAAAGAAAGGGGAAAACTGGGAAAAAAAAGGAAAAACTGGGAAAAGAAAGGGAAAAATCAGGAAAATAAAGAGAAAACCAGGAAAACAAAGGGAAAAACTGGGAAAAGAAAGGGAAAACCGGGAAAGAAAGGGAAAAACAGGGAAAACAAAGGGAAAACTGGGAAAACAAAGGAAAAGCCAGTGGGAATCCAGCTGGAGCCGTCCAAATCCCAGGAATCCCGGCCCTCATCCCTCCCTTTCCCTGAAAGGTCTCAGCACCGCTCCAAAGCCTCCCTCTGCTCATCCCGGTTTTTTTTTTCCCAGGATTTTGCCGAGGCGAACAAAGCAACAGCCGGAGCGGGAAGAATTCTCCCGAAAAAGCTCCGGAGGAGGAGCCCATCCCGAATTTCCGTCATCCCGGCGTTGCCAGCGTCCCTTTATTCCCATTCCGGCCTCGTTCCCATTCCCCCTTTTGCTCTTTTCAATCCCAGATTTTTTCCAGCAGGCTCGGATCCGTCCCTCTGGAAATTCATCCCCCTGATTAGAGCCGGGCCCCGGGGAGCCGCGGATATTTTTGCCGGAAAATCGCCGGGAATTCTGGCACCATCCGGTTTAAAAGGGGATGGGAAAAAAAAAAGGGAAAAGGGAGGAGGAGAGGGGGAAGGGAGGGATCAGGGGAATGTCCTTTGAATTCGGGAATGACGTCGGAAGCGGCTCCGGTCACAAAAACCTCCCGGGGATGGGGCGGGAAAGGCTCGAGCCCTGGAAATGTGGGATGCCGGATAAAAATTCCCAGTTTCCAGCCTTTTCCAGCATTCCAGGGGGATTTCGGCCCAGAAACCCAGGCGGGAATGTCCAGGGGTGAAGCATAAGCAGCCGGAATTCCCCAGGATCCTGGGAGAGAGGGAATGGATGGGCGGGAATATCCCAAGGAAAAGTTCTGGAGTTTTCCCGGGAATCCCAGCACCACGGAGAGCCCCTTCCACCAATCCCTGGAAATCCGGGATTTATCGGCCCGCGTTGAAATCCAGGATTTATTGTCTGAGACCACCTGAGATTCCCGGATTTCTCACTTCCCAGCCCTTCCCAAAAAATCTGACCTCAAACTGACGGAATCCTGGAATTGGGGTGGAAGGTCATCCCGTTCCACCCCTTTCCATTATCCCGGATCGCTCCAAGCCCCGCCCAGCCTTGGAAAAATCCCGGGATTGGGGCAGCCCCGGATGGATTTTCCCCTTTTCCGCCTTCCCAAATCCCAGCCTGTCCCGATCCAAGGAATGGTCCTTGGAAGCAGCGACGGATCCGACCCTCGGGATCCGATGGCTCCGTCCGCCTCTGGAATGTCCTCGCGGAGCTGGTGACAGCACGGACGCCTCATTATCGTAATTAGCCCGTAATTAGCAGGGCTGATCCGTAATTCCATCACCTCCCGGAATTGGATAGGAAAACCAGGACAGAATGGGAAAACAGCCACCAGCACCCCCTGAATCCACGGATATCCCACAATTCCCAGGATTTAAGGAGAGCAGGAGACATTTCCCCCTTTAGGCAGGATCTAATTATTGTAATTAGCCCGCAATTAGTGGGGCTGATCGGTAATTCCCTCCCATTCCTCCACCTCCCGGGATGGGATTGGAAAACCAGGAAGGGATGGGAAAACAGCCACCAGCACCCCCTGAATCCGTGGATCTCCAGCAATTCCCGGGATTTAAGAAGAGCGGGAGACATTTCCCCCCTTTAGGCGGTATCTAATCATCGTAATTAGCCCATAATTAGTGGGGCTGATCCATAATTCCCTCCCATTCCTCCACTTCCCGGGATGGGATAGGAAAACCAGGAGAGGACGGGAAAACAGCCACCAGCACCACCTTGATCCGTGGATCTCTCGCAATTCCCAGGATTTAAGAAGTTTTGCCTCTTTAGGCGGGATCTAATCACCGTAATTAGCCCATAATTAGTGGAGCTGATCGGTAATTCCCTCCCATTCCTCCACCTCCCGGGATAGGATTGGGAAAACTGGGAAGGAAGGGGAAAACAGCCACCAGCACCCCCTGAACCCATGGATCTCCAGCAATTCCCAGGATTTGAGGAGAGCGGGAGATGTTTGATGTTTTACCTCCTTTCGGTGGGATCTAATCATCATAATTAGCCCATAATTAGCGGGGCTGATCCATAATTCTATCACCAGCAGGGATGGGATAGGAAAACCAGGAAAAAATGGGAAAAAATGGGAAAACAGCCACCAGCACCCCCTGAATCCACAGATCTCCCACAATTCCTGGAATTTAAGGAGAGCGGGAGACCTTTTGCCCCTTTAGGTGGGATCTAATCATCGTAATTAGCCCGTAATTAACAAGGCTGATCCATAATTCTATCACCTCCTGGGATGGAATTGGGAAAACGGGAGAAAATGGGAAAACAGCCACCAGCACCCCCTGAACCCGCGGAAATCCCGCAATCCCCGGGATTTGAGGAGATTTGCCCCTTTAGGCAGGATCTAATCATTGTAATTAGCCCCTAATTAGCAGGGCTGATCCATAATTTCAACACCTCGTGGAATGGGAAAGGAAAACTGGGAAGAAACGGGAAAACAGCCACCAGCACCCCCTGAACCCGCGGATCTCCCGCAATTCCCAGAATTTAAGGAGAGCGGGAGATGTTTTGCCCCTTTAGGGGGGATCTAATTATTGTAATTAGCCCATAATTAACGAGGCTGATCCATAATTCCATCACCTCCTGGGATGGGATTGGGAAAACGGGAGAAAATGGGAAAAGAGCCACCAGCACCCCCTGAACCCGCGGAAATCCCGCAATTCCCGGGATTTAAGGAGAGCGGGAGACATTTTCCCCTTTAGGCAGGATCTAAAGGGGTGCAAAATCCCCCGGAAAAAAACCAGGAATGCTCCCGCTGCAAAATTCCTGACCGGAGGAGTCCGGAATGTCGGCGGTGGATCCGCATGATCCAAATGCGCCCTGACCGGCGGCGCTTCCCAACATCTTGTCCATGAAAAATTCAGGAGCTCCAGTTGTTCCCGGGAACGCAGCAAATTCCTCGCCGGCTCCGGCCGTGATTTATTTATGACATTCCGGGAGGATTTACAGCCGGAATGTGGAGCTGCCGCTCCTCGTCAACCCACGAGGCCTCCAAGGGTGAAGAATTCCCACCCGGCCGCATCCGGAGCCGTCGGATTTCGCTGAATCCGGAGCTTTTTCCTCCCGGAGTTTTATTTTTTATTTAAGCGGGAACAAGCGGCTGACACGGATTTTAACGCCGGACGGGGAATGGGATGTGACAGCCGGAATCTTTCCTTTTTCCCGGGAAAATGGGCCTTTGGGAAAGGGGGAAAATGGGTTGGGGGAGGCTGTGGGTGAGTTTTCCTTGGATATTCAGCTTCGCTTCCGGAAAAATCTGCCAGCGGGGTTAAACCTCCCCGACTCCGTTCGTTGCCTTCCCAAAAATCATGTTGGGTTTTGGGAAATGGGGATATTCCCGAAAATAAACCTGGGAAAGTCCGCGTCATCCACCCGGGACTGAACCCCAAAAATCCCAGGAAAATGGGCCTTTGGGAAAGGGGGAAAATGGGTTGGGGGAGGCTGTGGGTGAGTTTTCCTTGGATATTCAGCTTCGCTTCCGGAAAAATCTGCCAGCGGGGTTAAACCTCCCCGACTGCGTTCGTTGCCTTCCCAAAAATCATCTGGGTTTTTGGGAAATGGGGATATTCCC
>VYZT01007374.1:0-36096 GCA_013400735.1 Pomatostomus ruficeps | reverse complement strand
TGAAGGGGATGGGCTTTCCCTAGAGGTGGTCAGCCAAACACCCAAACCAGTCAGTGATTAAGAGGTATTTGGACAACACTGGTGATAATATGCCTTAACTTTTTTAAATCAGTCAGGCAGTTGGATTAGATCTTCCAACTGAAAGTCCCTTCCAAGTGGAAAGGTCTGGTCTATTTTATTGTATTGTATTGTATTGTATTGCAAGGGTGGCAATGAAAGTTAGGAAGCAGCAGTAGGCAGAAGACAGCAAAATGACTTTTTCAGCAGCAGATTACACTAGAATAGATTGCATATAATGGAACTTCTCTAAAAAAGATGCTTTTCAAGCTAAAACTGAATTCTTCTGTTACTCTTGGATTGTAACATCATACTTGGAATGCTTTATACCTGAGTAAAGCTATCAGTCCCACCAACTGTCAGGATACATCTAGAACGTCTGAACACATTTCTGTCCTTTTCCAGTCCTTGTGGTGAGGTTTCTCATTTCATTTGTCAAATTCAAAATTCAGTATTATTATTTCAGTCTTAACAGTCTGAAGATATAAGCAAGACAGACACAGGGAAAAACACACAAGTTTGAGTGTAGAGTATTTCTTCAGATGTGAAACAGTAGTAAAGCAGACTCTTTGGCATAGCTGTTCAACAAAGTAAGCAATAAATTTTGGTACAATAGTTATTAATTCAAGAAGCTAGTGAAAGTTTAGTGATTTCCCACTAAAATATTGTGTCTTTCAAAATCAGCAAAGGTATAAATTTAACAAAACAATAAATATTCAAGATCATTATCCATAATCCCTTAGCAATGTTGTTTACAATCTTGCAATGAAATGAATATGAGCATTATCTACAGCATAAACAGGCAAGAAAACCAAAAGCACAGACTGTATACTGAGCTTATTGCTGCCCTTCATACATGTCTCTATCTCATTACAAAATTGCTGTCATTCTGTAATACAGATTAAGGGGAATGTAAAATGGAATTTCAAATTTAGCAAATGTTACCAAACCTTCTTAGATAACAGGCTGAAACTGTCTTTCACTAGCTTCCAAACTGATGGTTGTGTCCCTCTCAAGACGACCCTCTGGAGACATTTTTACTTTTTCATTTCATGGGACAAGGATATACATTTCAATATAAAGATTGGGGTTCAAACTTACCCTGCATCTGACAGAACAGGACCTCATTTGATTTAGACACACCCTAAGTGGCAGATACAGGATTGATCAGGATAAAAACACAAAGCTGATGAACAGAATTATGAAAAATAAGTATACCTGAAATGTATGTTCAAAGTTTTTATCCATCATCTGTCTTTTGTTATTTCAATTCTTCCTACACTACTCATGTGAGTCCAACAGAATGGAATCAGGCTTTGGTCTCCAGAGTCCTACCTGACAAAGAAAACAGTTTACAAGGAGAACTATACACCTTTGAGCCAATCTAACTCACGACAGCCTACACAGACTGCCTGTATATTTCCCTATGGCTTTAATCCGCAGCTTCTTTAGGGAAGTGATTCCTTAAATCTGGCTTCTGACTTATTCAATTCAGTTTTTTTTTTCTTATAGAAATTTAACTGGATAAGGCATTGTGTTTCCTTCTTAGCATAAACATGGAACCTACCTGCACCTGTAAAAAGAGTTTATCACTCTTCTAAAATCTCTAAGAGGACTGATATTTTGTGTTAATGTCTTATTTGGAAAAATATTAATAATTAAAACTTGGTTTATTTACATTTGTTGTTCTTTGGTCTTGGGTTGTGGTTTTTTGATTTTTTTTTTAATTTAAAGGTGAAGAGTTACTTTTTTTTTCCTGGCAGGAAGCCCTGATTTCTACTATGATACACAGGTATTTCATGTGAAATGCATAACAAGCCCTTCACATAGACTTGAGATCTCTCTAAAACTACATAATGTCCCTCAGTGATGCTGAGAAACAAAATCTGAAGATCTACTGATGTCCCTGAAAAATTTCTTTATATGTTATTATCTAAATTTTAAAAGTCATGAAGACAGGTACAGACTACTAATGTACCTTCCTATATACAAAATATTCACTCTTCTGTGGAGTAAAAAGCATAGAAGATAATATGTCCTCAGGAGATGTCACATGCAGGCAAGCTGCTCCCTGGATAGTCACATTGTTCTGTCTCTGTCTCCCAGATTCCAGCAAAGAGTTCAGTTTTCCTCTAACAATTATTGTATGGAGCACTAATTCTGGCCACTGCCTAGCTGCCTGCTAGATAATCATCTCCTGAAGGTACACTGCACTGTCACCCCACAGCTGATTGTTTGTTCATTACTCAAATCTATCTGTTAATCGGATACTAAGTGCGAGGCTGCAGCACAGACAGTAGCAGAATTCTAAATAAAGAGAAAGGAAATGCTTACCCCCTTTTCTCCATGTTGTTCTAAAATACACACTTCCTGAAAATTTTGTTGTATTTCTCAGCTGTCCTAGACACTCCTATAAGAACTCTATAAAGAAGTCTTCTCATTTATGAATTTTTAGGCCTATGGCATGAACAAGAGTGGTAATATGATTTCTATCCAAAACAGTAGTGTAATTGGAGTATCCTTCCTTTTCTGCTGCAATAATCCCACAGTGTACAGGACAAAGCAGCAGTTCAAAAAACATAACAAATGTATGCATCATGGTTGAGCACATGTTTTGAGATAAATTTCCCTCATGTAGAAGTAATAATTTGAGAAGTAGCAAGCTTTGGCAGTTATCTCAGATGCAATTGCATCAGAGAAGTTACACTGCAGCTTTTGCTTCAATGCATCTCAGTTTTAGATAAACCAATTTGTGTAGACATGCCCCAAGAGGTAACCATATGGTAAGTTTGTGAGGCTACGCGAACTACATAGTAGAAGTCTCAAAAATTCAAGCCATTCTTCAAGTGACAGCTGCATCTTTATTTTTAATTGTCATTACCTGCATCATCAAATGCTCCAGGCTTCAGGTGCTTCTGCTTGATTCTATGCTGCTGTTTGACATTATTTGTACTTGTAGAGCCACATGTAAAGGAAGCTGAGGTACAAATAGATATTTAATTTAAATTAAGGATGTTAAATACCTGTTAGTTTCCTGTTATTAATGTTAGTGTCTTTGAAATAATGATCTTTGTTATGCACAGCTATTTTTAATTTTTTTTGTATCTATTACATGGACTTTAAACACTGATGTCTAAAGGAGAATTTGTCAGTGACAAATTGCTAATTAAGACATGTTTGTTGACAGTTATTGCTCAACACCTGACCTTATGCTTAAAGGAAAGCTGTAAGAACATCATGCTCAACTTTCAGCATCAAAAAATATGCCTTCATATCACCTCCTTTTTATTGAAGCAAAAAATAAAATGTAATTAAAAAAAAAGTCTGCCCTCTAAATCAACCACATCCAATGTGTCCAGTAGTTCTTAAAGAGATTCTACACACACCATTTAAAACACAGCATTCATTTCCTTGACAGGCAGCATCTCTTCAAATTCTGAGTGGGTTCCTATGTCTCTGTGGCGTATAAAAGCAAAAAGGATAGGATAAGAAATCAAGGACTCTTATATTTTGACCTTGGTAAGAGTTACAGTATTCTCTAAAGCTTCAGAAACTGTAGTTTTTACAATTTACTCTACTTTTGGAATAGTAAGTAGCAGAATTTAAAAGACAATTTTTAGTTATTAAAGCAGTCTGAATGAAACAGATAGATGTGGTTACAAAATTATGACAGAACTACTAATGATAAACTTATGGAAGGGATTCCTGAAGTCATATTTCAGTTAATGGGGGAACAAACTGAGAGTTTCTTTGAATTTTCATATATCCAATGCTTTTAATATCTCTAGGGTTTGAAAAAACACTGTATCTTTTCAACTGTACAGGAATCCTAAATCTCAAAGTATCTATCAGTGTGATTGTCAGTATTAACCAGAAAGAAAAGGAGTTCTCGAGTTCTCCCACCCTAAGACTAAATTTTTTTCTAATTCTTGTGTGTTTTTATTTTCCTTCTTCTCCAAACACTGGTTATTAGTCATGCTTAATAACGATATGTGTAGATCTGATCTGATTACTCTTTCCATCTTCACTGGATTGTTGTTCTGAAATAAAAAGGAAAGTTGTTAATCCCCAACTCAGATTGCCACTTGGGTGCCACTTTGCCGTCTTCTGTAGCGCAGATTTTGTAATATCCTAAAATTACCTTGGAGTTTTTGTGAACAGATTCCATTGTAAGATAGGATACCTCTGAGGCTTATAAGATTTCTGATCTCTTCTCTAGCTTAGTGTGGTTTCTGGTGCTTTGCTGTAGGCCTTTCACTTGTCTCCGGGGTACAGGGGATTTTTTATGCACCAAGAAAGGTGGCAGCATCTATCGTGAGTATTCTGGACAACATTCTTAACAAAATTCTTGTTTGTTGGTTACTTGTAATGGTAGGCTAGATTTCATTATCTGAGGCATTCTCTTGTAACCCTTTCTTCCCAAATTCCTTGTTTCTAATTGTGAAATAGACCAGTGTACTGCTGGTAATGCAGATCACAGAAGCAGGGAACCAAAATGAATAGAAAAACTGAGAACACAGAGAAACACAAACTAGATAGAGAAAAGTGATCTTAGGTATGTTGATGCTAGATCTCTCAGTCATTTATAAATTCATAGTGTTGTATATGATGCACACCAAAGCAAATCAAAATAGCTGACACATAAAGAATAATGCCTCAGAAATTAGGAAGAAATCTTTAATTGAATGGTTGCATTTTTTTTCTATTTTATTTGTTCTTGATATCTTAAAATGTTTCATTTAACACATGCAAAAACCTTGTGGTATGAGAGTTGATATGAAATGGCAATTTTTGCTGGATACTTATAGTGTCTTATGTAGTTCATAGACCATTGCTTTGAAAACTGAATGATATATATGACTGTTCTTGTATATATCATGCATCAGTTGAGACCAAAAAAATTATAGCTCTCTCTTGTTTTGAAGAGATGTTGTGGAACATCAGTAGCACTAGATTAATGGGACTTGCAGACTATCTCACTACCATATCACATTTCTTTTTTAGTCAGATTCATACCACCTTCTGAAAATTTCAGGTCTAATTCTATATGTAATTTCCTGAAAAATACTTTTTTTCACACAATAGGGTAAAAGTGCATCTAAATGTCTTTAGAAACTAGCATTTCAAAAAAGAAGAATAATGATAGAACATGTGATATAATTATTTTTTATTCTGTTTTAGCCACCAATATTCAAATTATATACATATATAACTGCTGCCAATTCAATAATGTAGGATTATACCAACTTTCTCCTGGAAAAAATGTGTTTGAAGTAGATAGAAATCTGACGGGAAAAGGAAATTTCATAGTCATCTGAGTGCTGAATCATGGATTTTGACAACAAAATACTTTTGAGAC
The DNA here is from genome assembly GCA_013400735.1 of Pomatostomus ruficeps. Classification (NCBI taxonomy): domain Eukaryota; kingdom Metazoa; phylum Chordata; class Aves; order Passeriformes; family Timaliidae; genus Pomatostomus; species Pomatostomus ruficeps. The sequence goes on along the minus strand of VYZT01007374.1, from coordinate 30,680 downwards.
ATCTTCTCATGTGGACAATATGAAAATAAATATTTACATATGAAGTTTAGTATTGTGTAAAACCTGGTCCTTGATTCTTATGATAAAAACAATGACATATCTCATAAAATACATATTCATAAATAACAGTGATGATGTTCCATGTTATAAACAGTGTCTAACAGAGACTATGGCTAGTATTCTACAGGTCTTCATATTTCTTCCACTTGTCCAGTTGAGGTTCCAGGACTGGAAAAATTCTGGAAAATGTAACACTTTCTGTTGTCTAATAATTTCCTGTTATTAATGGATGAAAGCAAGAATGAAGTGAAATTATGATAAGCTAAGATGCAACCTCAGAGCTGCTATCCCACAGGCAGAAGATGATGTTGTTTCTCATTTGTAAGGAGGAAAAGACTGAAGCTGGGTCACAAAGTTTATAGAAATACTGCAATTTGCACACTCTGGGGCAAATCTGGGGTGCAGGGATGTAGTTTTGTTTGGGGTAACTGACTCCTTAAGAGGTCACAAAATGAAATGCAGCATTCTCTGGCAACAACTGATTGGTGGCCTTTGATGGCTAAGTTAAAGTTAGTTTATGAACAAAGAAGATACAAAAATCCCTTTTTGTCCCCCTAAACTCTTTTTCCTATTTGAAAGCTTACCTTTCCTACTAACGGTTCAACATACTTCTTGACTCAGACTTGGGTATGTTCAGAACCAGTACTTAAGAATGTTCAGCAACTTTGCTGAACATCAAGAAAATCAAAGCAAATAATATGGAAACTACAGGGAGAAATGCCCTGCTCACAGTAGCTGAGCACTTAAAGCATGAAAACAAGAGTTCTGTGGAAACTGGAAGAATTTCTAGTGTTTTAGACTGATATGTTCATGATGTACAGAGACTACATTTATAAATTATCACATTATTTATATGGCATCTTTACCATGTGATTATTTAGCTACCTAGTTCACTCCTTGGTCCTTCACTTGACTATATTTTATAATACTATGTCTCATCCTCTCTTGGTACAAGCCAAGCAGTTTCCTTCAAAATAAGTCTTCCTCAGGATGTTTCTGGAGATGGTTCAGACCTGAGGGTTCTTCTAGTAAACAGTATCCACCAAACTTTAGGTCTCTTGTTCTGTTTCAGAAGCTGCAGTTCAACTCTTTTTTTTTTTACTTCATGTGAAAGGCAGGTAGAATATTACCCTATATTGTGAGTTATTCGGGTGGGCTGTAACAAAGTCTTCTTATTTCAGATACTGTACACATACACCTGTGTACACAGATTATTTCTTAGAACTCCAGCTATATCAGATGCAGGACAAACATTTAATCTAATGTTATATCATGAACTCAACTTGCTACAGAAAAGACTATCTCTGATGAGTTTAGACATTACCATTTTTAATACTAGGAACACTTTCTGAAGAAAACATCCAAAGACTTCAAATGTCATACTATCTTCTATTATCTCAATATATTTTCATATACCACTTTCATAGAGATCTTAATGAAAAGTCAATTCCTGAATTTATTTCTTGAAATAAATAATCCAGTAGAGTTGCAATAAAAACTGAACTGCTGGGAAAACTTCTGTTTGGAGTCAATGCCCCTTAGATGCCTGAAAATCTTCAGAACATGAAGAAGGTATCAATATTCACTTAAATTAGCCTAATCACAAATTGTTAGACAGACTGTTTTTTTATTATCATAGAATGATAGAATAATTTAAGTTGGAAAAGAGATCATAGAGTTCAACCATTGACCCAGCACTGGCAAGTCTAGCACTGAGCCATGTCCCTAAGTGCCACATCAACATGTCTTTTAAATACTTCCAGATATCGTGAATTCCCTGGGCAGCCTGTTCCAATGCTTGACAATCTTTTCAGTGAATAAATTTTTCCTAGTATCAAATCTAAATCTCCCCTAGTGCAAATTTAGGCAATTTCATTTTGTCACATCACTTATTACTTGAGAGAAGTGTCTGAGCCCCACCTCACCACAACCTTCTTTCAGGGAACTGTAGAGAGTGATAAGGTGTCCCCTGAGCCTCCTCCAGACTAAGCAATTGCAGTTCCCTCAGCTGCTCCTCATAAGACCTGTGCTCCAACACCCTTCAGCACCTCAATGTGAGGTGCCCAAAACTGAACCCAGTACTTCAGATGCAGTCTCACTAGGGTCAAATACAAGGAGACAATCACAAATAACCCATTCTTTATAAAATTATTTTCTATAAAATTGAATATATTTGAATCAATGGTGAATATGAGGATTTAAAAAGTTCTCTTCACTCTGAGAATGAAGTGCAATAATTTGTGTTAAATCCAGCTATCCCTGATGTAGGATTAGAACTCTGGTCAATTCAAGAATATTACCTTTTCTCCAAATTTTCACACTTAAACCAAGCTATAGCACAGACCATCTTGAGAATTGACGTTAATAATAAGAAAGGAATAGCAGCCAGCTGCCACACCATATTAGATCAGATTTGTGCCTCTACTCCCTCTGGGAAATGTTCTGAATCATAATTAGTACATAATCAGTTTGTGGTTTTAATTGAGTAAAAGCCAGGTAGCCAAGTATCACAAAGAAAAATGTTTTTTTTCTTGACCTTTAAAAAACAAAAAAAATTGAGAACATTGATCACACTGGCCTTCTGTCTGTTAAATGATGCCACCAGTTGCTTGTGAAACATCTGACATTTTTTTCAGACTCATTCAGTGTGCCATTTATTCACATCTTTCAGAAAGTTGTAACTATAAAAACTAAGTTCTTTCCCTCAGGAATAGTCAGTAACATCATAAAAGGAAATAGAAGCAGACGACAAGTATTTAAGTATGCTATTTTTTCCAAGAGTGAAAGGAAAAAACAAGATTTTGCTACTATTTCGAAAAGTTAAACCAGTAACTGGAAAAAATGGAGAATTGCATTAGGTGTCCAAAAGAGCCTAAGGGAATTATAATAAGTTTTTTCCACTCCATAGCCAACATATATTTGGTCACCTGCCATTTAAATTATACATTAAGAAATAAAAAGATGATATGCTCTTAACGTGAAGTCTAACTTTGTTAAGAACTCTTAAATTGAATATATTCTGATCAAAAAATATGAATTTCAGGATGACATTGCATATCTGGAACATTACGAATTTAATGTGAATGGTGACTTTTTTGTTCCCTAGATTCCTGTTCTTTTTTTTAAAAAATCTCAAAAACCTATAATAGGAAGCCAAATAGTATAATATACACTAAATATTTCAGTGTTTTCCCAAGAGACTTATTAATTTTCAATATTGCAAAAATACCAGTAGGTGTCTCTATTGCTCCATTATTTCCAGAGGTTAAAAACCATAAAGCTAAACCAAAAGTGACAAGCCTCCCCCCCACCCACAACTACAACAACAACAACAACAAACCACACCCCACAGCAACCACCACCACTGCCCTGCATCACCATAGCATAGCCTGCAGCATCTCATATGAAGCTTACAGAGAAATGCAGATGATACCATGGCTCTTCTCATCCATTTTATTTTTTCCTATGGGATGTAAAGAGTTTACTTGATGTTATGCCATTTTTATTACAGTATTATTACCATTGCCATTTGGATTATAAATATGAAGTGTTTCAGCTGGGCTTGTTTCCCTGGAATTTGTTATTTCTTGTTTTCTAAGGAGAGGTTTGGATCTCATGAAGGCTTGTGTACCAAGCCACATCTGGTGACTTCTCTCCTCGGGGTCATACTCATCTCCAAATTCTCCTTCTACTCTGGTTTTCAAGTAGCAGATCACCAGCAATTATATTTTTCACTTTTAAAGATTAAACTTTGATAAAGTTCTCTGAACATCTAAAGGGTTTGTGACTTAAGACTACTCATAATTACTGAATTTTTACACTATGTCTATAGAAAAACTTATTTTGTATTAGTGCCAGAAAATAAGAAGTTGCTGGAATAATGAAGGTACAGGTCTTCTGAAGAAATTCTGCTAAGGAATGGACAAGAAGAGGCACTCAGTGCCACCATAGTGTCAAAAAATGCATCATCACTTTAAAAGAAATGAAGAACAGAACTAATAAACATAAGGTGAATAAAACGGAACACAGTTGCTTTGTTCTAAATAAGCATGGTTGAAAATTCTAATGTAGCTGGCCAGACCACAATAATGCAGTTTTTCTACATTCTTTCTCAGCTTCTTTTAGACCAGATATCTCCCTTGAAAACCTAAAATACTGTTAGAAACTACAGGGGAAAGAGAACATAAAAAAAAAAAAGAATTTATATTAGGGGGAATAAAAGGTTAACTGTGCCTTGATACAGCATGAAACTTCAAGAGGTGGTTTAAAAATAATCCAAAACTCCTACTGAGGCTCAGGGCAGCACTATACTTTTACCTTCCCTTGATTCTGTGCATCTGCTTTTGTCTATCTAGAGGTAGCCTGCTTGAATAGAAACCAGAGGTACCCCAGATTGTATTCATGCTGTAATATTGCATTTCTAATTTTCTCTAAGAAAACAGGGATATTATATTTATTAGTTAAATATATAGGTTCTTGTTAAATATTTGTATTGGTACTTGGGAATACCATTGAACTCAAAAGGGCGTTTTGAATGAGGGAGTATTTCAGGATAAAGTCTGCATACAGGTACTGTCTCCAACACCTCATCATTGATATGGCACAGTGAAAGCAAAACGTCAAACAATCAGCAGTGATAAAAGACAAAGAGTACAAAGAATAAAATATAACTTCATCTCCTTCTCACATAAAATCACATCCTGAATTAATTTAAATATTTTATTTTGATGAAAAATGTCTTATTCTTAGCTTCTTTTATTTGTGAAGCCATTTAGAAAGTCCTTTTTATTTTTTATTCCCTTTTTTTTTTCTTTATAACTAGAGAGGAAGGAATAAAGATCTTCAGAAAGAAACACAAACATACAAATACCTTAAATACAACTATGTTCACCTAGATGTCAAATACCTACCTTTTAGCAATTTCCTTATATGAGGTACAGATAATTTAAATGATGTGTGGATAGAGCACACCATAAGCAAACAAAGCACAAAACAAGAAAGGGAGAAAGTTCATTGCAATATCTAGGAACAAAGGTAGTGGAGCCTTAAAGTTCACTCAGTCTTTTTAAGTCATAACACAGCTATCAAAGAAAGTGTTAGTCAGTGACATTGCTCCACGAAGTGTCAAGTATTTTTGCTGCCACCAGAAAGGCAACTGCTGCAATTTGAGCACTCAGGTTCTTATTTAGTGAACTTGTGAATTTTAGCTGTAGCTAATATAGCTGGCATTTGATTTGGACTGACACTATAACAATATAAAATATTCTCACGCTTTTGGCATAATCATAGATGTTATTAAGAATAAATTGGATATATATGGATATTTGTCATAACAAAAAATATTCTTTGGATTTAAAATTAGTTGGGGTTTATATATTCAGAATCACATGCAAACTTCTAATGAACCTATATGATAATTAACTGGAATTATCACTGTCTCTTGAATTATATAAAAATATGTCTTATCTAAACAATAGAGTTAGGATCTGAGACAGCTTGGAAATAAAAAAGGCCCAGAAATCCTCACCTTAAATTGCTGCAAATGTAAGAACATTGTTTTTTTTATTGCTCAGTCAATGAAATGAAAGTCAAATCTTTCAAATATAATTTACCTTAATTATCACTTTCTGTGAATATGCTTTTACTAGAATTATACAAAAGAATCTTATTTCCATAGTAAGTGGTAATAAAATGTGTTTTAAAGCAGGTGAACATAAATATTTTTCAGTATTTCAAAAGGTATCAGGCAGGTTGACTCTTTTCAGATTGTGGTTAAAAAAAGTAGTTAAGACATGGAACCACTCAAATAAGCATCCAAGACTTTGGAGCCCTATGAAACTATAGAATGTACTCTCACAAGTCTATAAATTTCTATGCTTTGTTATTTATACGTGTCCCATGGCTTTATTAAACAGGATATCCAGTATTTATCAGCTATATAGACATTTAAGTAGTCTACAATGGGAAAAATATATGCTATCCTTGTACTATACAGATGTGACTGAACAAATATATACAACTACATGCAGAAATTATTTCCACAGCTAAATATGCACTGTATTTACTTTCCTTTAGAAGGACATTGTTAACCGATATCATTCACACAGAGAGAAAATAATGACTTCAATAGTTAACTTATAGTTAACTTATAGTTAATATTCAATACAAAATGGAATATCTTTTTATTTAACACATTAATCAGCTGGAATGTACAAGCTTCTCTTTCCATATCTTGCTTGCTTTTTTTTTTTTTTTTTGTACAATGGTTAAAACAAAAAGAATGCTTAAAAAAGCCATGACTAAACTTGAACTACTGGGTTTTTTTCTGAACCTCACCTTTGCTAAAATAAGCATGTCAAAATATCTGACTCTTTTAAACTCCTATTGGAATTTATTTTACAATTTATGAAGTATCCTAGAATATAGAGAATCATAGAATTGTTGGGGTTGGAAGGGACCTAAAAGATCCTCTAGTTAACACTCCCCCATTCAACCTGGCCTTGAATACTCGAGGATGGGGCATCCACAGCTTTCCTGGGCAATGTGTTCCAGTGCTTCACCACCCTCTGAGTAAAGAATTTCTTAATAATGTGTGATCTAAACCATCCCTCTTTCAGTTTAAAAGCATTGCCCCTTGTTCTGTCACTGCCTGCCTGTGTAAAAATCTCTCTCCGTCCTTTTTATAAGCCCCATTCAAGTACGTAAAGGCTGCAGTGAGGTCTGCTTGAGCCTTCTCTTACCCATGCTGAACTGTTGCGGTATGCTAAGGCCAGTTTTAGTTTATCTCATGGCCAGGCTCTGCTATCTCTCCCCTCCCCCCCTCGGTATCTGGTTCCCCACCTGGAGGGTTCTGTATTTTGCAATCTTATACAAAGCCCGCCAAATTCAAACACCTCACTCCTACTCATAGGATGTTTGTACCCTCCCCCGCCCCCCCCCATATTGGTATATATGTAACTGTACCTCCCTGTGCCAGCGCTTCCCTGGCACGATCCTGGTGCCTGAATAAACCATCTGGGAAAGCCCCTCCGTTTGTCTCTCCTTCCTCGGCGCGCCTGTATCATCGGTGGACTAGGTGAACCCCTGCTGGACCTTCACCAGCCCTCCCATGCCAGCGAAGCAGCCACCTCCTGGAACTCCAGGTGAACATCCGGTGCCCCCGCCGGAGATATTGTGGCACTGAACAACCCCAATTTTTATAGGAGACATGCTCCAGACTTTCGATCATCTTCAAGGCCTTCCTTTGAACCTTCTCTTTTAGGTCCACATCTTTCTTGCACTGAGGGCCTCAGGCCTGGATGCAGTATTCCAGGTGGGATCTCAAAAGGGTAGAGTACAGAGGCAGAATCACCTCCCTAGGGCAGCTGGTCACATCTCTTTGATACAGCCCAGGATACAGTTGGTTTTATGGGCTTTGAGTACTCACTGTTGGCTCATGCCATGGCTCATCCATCAGAACTGCTCTCAGTGACTTCTCCCACTCTGTACTCATGTTTGGGATTGCCCCAATCCAGGTTTAGCACCTTGTACTTGGATTTGCTGAATTTAATGAGACTTCCATGGGCCCACTTCTCATGTTTGTCCAGATCCCTCTGGATGGCATCCTTTTCTTCCATTCTTCTACTGTGCTGTTCAGCCTTGTGTCATCTGCAAACTTGTTAAAGCTGCACTCAATCTCACTGTCCATGTCATTGATGAAGACACTGAAAAGCACTGCTCCCAGGACAGAGCCTTGAGGGACACCACTTGGAACAGATCTCCAGCTGGACATAGAGCCATTGAACACAACTCTCTGGCTATGTGCATCCAGCCAATTAATTATCCATCAAATCCAAGTTGCTCCAATTTTGGGATAAGTATGTCACATGAAACCTCATCAAAAACTTTACAGAATTCTATATACATGACATCACGTGGTCTTCCCTTGTCAACCAGTGTCATTGCTCCGTCACAGAGAGCTGCCAGATTGGTCAGGCACAATTTACCCTTAGTAAAGCCATGCCAGATACCTTGAATTACCTCCATGTCTTTTGTGTGCCTTAACTTGTCTTCTAGGAGAATATGTTCCATGATCTTCCTAGGCACAGAGGTGAGATTCACAGGTCTGTAGTTCCCTGGATTTTCCTTTCTCCCCTTTTTAAATATCACTGCGACTTTTTCAATGGAGAGCGGTTTCACAACAACATCAGCCAGCTTCCTCGAGAGCAGGTTTCACAGATTTTGCTTTATGAATGCTAAACTGATTGCTAGGAGGTAGGAGGAAGAAAATATTTGGGTTTGTGATAAATGGAATCTTTACACCTTTTTTCATGCACAATTTGCTGCATAAGTACTACATACTTCTGCAAAGGACAGGGACTGGTCAGCACAAAGAACGTGTCTGTACTGGCTGTCTCTTCACAGGAACCTTTGAGAAGTCCAATCTTTCCCCTGGAAATGCCCTGTAGCCTGTGGGGTTGTAGTGTCAGAGTGCATCTAGGCAGCAAGAAGGGAATCATCTCCACGAATCCAGATTGTCACATCTCTAAGGGAAAATAAGAGAAATGAACTGATTGGAGAATGAAGTAAGTACAACCCCCTCTCCAAACAAACAAACAAAACCCCATCAAGCCAAAATACAGAGGCAACAAGACGACCTTTTGAAGACTCTTGACTGTATGGAATTAATTCAAGAATGAAGAACTCTGAAAGCTTTTAAACTAAAAGTCAGGATAGAAGGTAATGGCTTTCCCTGCAAGTACTTTGGGTAACTAAATGTATTCTTGCTACCTTTTAGAAGAATTTCTGTGACCTTTACTTGTATGAAAGCATTTTTACTAGATCTCAGTTATACATAAGATATTAAGAGTTAGAGAAGTTAGATCATGAAAGATCAAATTTAGCCTAACAATAGCCTGGAAATATTCCAGAAAAATGTATGGAGATGGATAACTTACTGAAGTCCTGCCAATATGTTTCAGTGTGTGGCCACTCCACTGCAAGACTGTTTAATCCTTCTTGTTGGGAGGTAACAAGGCATGACTGTGTTAGCAGATCTTGCAGAAAACTGGTAGATATTTTAATCTTCAAAATACTATCTAGCTTGAGTAATATTTACTGTTCAGCTTTCCCTCTGAAGCTCAAAACATTTTTCTGAAAAACCACATTGTGCTAGGATTGAACACATGATCAGAACATACACTTTTTAGGAGGCTGAATGCATGAAGCAGGCTGGCTTCAGTAAAGCCACTATTTTGGAGTATTCTCAGCTTTTCCCTGCCCCAGAGGTACCACTTGTTCAGAGATGCCTCTTCAGAACTACTTACTACTAGTCTGGAATGTGACCTCCAGGCCGATGACAAAAATTGCTGGTTGTTGCACAGTCTGAGAGCTGATCCTATCCTTAACTTGATTGCTGACTTGGTTTTCCTTCCAAAACCAACTACCAGCTGTTTTTCAGAAGGAGAAGATGAAAGGGATACACAGGGACACACAGAAGACTTCTGTAATGTTAAAGGGGATGAACAAATTATGCAATAAAGATGACAAATTCTGCCAGAAATGCTAAACAAAAGTGTTTCTTGGCATGTAGGTTTGGATATGAATGAGCTGTTTTGCTACCTTTAATGTGTCTTCTTGTTTCACATGAAATTGTATTATAGGATATGGTTTTAGAAAGCACTGAATTTGATATCCCAACCTTGAGTGTTAATATTTCATGATTGCATTGAGATCTACAAAACATTTATGAAAACCCTACATTATTCATAACAGTATAAATAATATGCATTAGGAAATAGTACTTTGATTCTTAGTATTTTTGAAAAGAAATTTAGCCTAGACTAATGCATAAAAAGTTATCATAAGGTAGAGATGTTTATAAAATAGTATAAGAAATATTTAATATCTATTTAACTCCAGTATAACCTATTCTTTATACTTCATCTGATTTCAGATACTTAATTTTCTTCCTTATTTATTTTAAATATGAGGCTCTCATCTTCTGTGGTTTGGGTTCTTTTAATTACTGTTTTATTTATTTTCTGTAACAGTTTTCAGAAGATTCTATTTTTTTTGTGGCAAAGTGAATGATGACAATATCACATGGGTACTTACCCGATTCCATTAGCAATTTGCTTCCAGCACCATATCACTCACTTTTTTGATATCACACTCCTTTTGTACTTTTTAGTGTTTCATCAAGTTTGTAGCAATCATATTATGCTTTTATTCCCTAAAAAATACCATAATGTCAAATCAAAACATTTCTAAAAAACAGACAAGTAGCTGATCTATCTAGTAAGAGATGTATCAACTCTATCTATAAAAAAGTCTTTGCTCTTCTAACAAATTAATACATTTAATAGTATATCTCAATGACTTGTAACATCCTAACAACAAAGATTACATGACTACCTCTGTGAAGACAGAAACTTCTCATTGTTTTTTACACTTTCAAAAGCAAAAATCTCCTTTGCATTGTTTATTTCTCTCTTCTGGGTTTTTAAAAGACCATGAAAATAATGGTGTCTATTTTGACTGTTGTGAGTTACTTTTTCTCAAGAGAGGAACCACGGTCTTTTTACAATATAAATTACCATCTTCAAGTACATGGGACATTACTAGTAACTGTCATTTTTGATAACTAGGAATTTTTATTTAAAATAAATATTTTTCAGACAGAAGCTTGAGTCTTCAGACATTCATAAACAGGAAGTGAATAATTCTTTAACAGCACAATATACACATATTTTGAAAAGAATTCAAATACTTTACTGTATACTTTACTGTGTCAATGGATGAAGTGAAATATGCTCAAAAATATCTTCAGGTTGCCAACAGATGAATTAAAAAAAACTTTAAAAAATCTGTATCTTATAATACTTAGAGGTTAATTTTAATAATTAGAATAATTATAAGAATAATTTGAGATATTATTTCATAGTATTTATGAGTAGAATTCACTAGCAGTCTTCTTCATCCCAAGCAGTGTGTTCAGCTTGCTTTCTCAAAGAAATAAGCATCTCTGAGCTACATTACTTGCATTTTAGAGTTTAGAAAACACTTCTCCTCATTTATTATGAGAATCATGGGAAGTTTAATTTTATTTTTGAGATATAATAGTTGGGGTAAATTCCCTTTTGTTTTGATTTAACACTTTTTCCATTGTGTTGTTTATTTCTTTATGTGTTTATTTTCTTGTTTATTTTGTTGGATTTTGCTGGTTTTATTGAATATAGTTAGAACTAATAAATTACAATAATGTTTTATCTCGTATTTAATCTATCCATAATAGGCTAGAAAATTTTAAAGTATTCATACAGAGTTCTACTGTGTTTTTGGTTAGTTTGGTTTGGTTTGGTTTGGTTACTTGGGGTTTTTGTTCATTTTTTTAAAATTCCCTTTTACAAAAAATGATACAATTAAATCTAGTTTTAATTTTGATCATTCTTCTTCTCTTGATTAACTGCTGTCTGCTGACCACTTAAAGCCTAGGAGATAATTTTAGGTGCTATCTTTTCCATTTGCTTTCTCATTTATTTTCCTTCCAGAACTTTTTTTCTAGCATTCTTCAATGTGATTTTTTTTCAGTAACAACAAAGGTGAGAAGAAATAAAAGAAATAGTATTTCCATTCTCCCAAACTTCATGTAAGAATTTTCCTTGAAAATTGCCTACATGTTACTTCCAAAAACTTGGAATGGACATGGATTATTAAGGTACATGGAAGTGATTATTAGTTTTATCCTTATGAGAAGAAAGCAGTAAAACAAAAATGAATGTCATCCAGAAAAAAATAATGTTTTGGAAAAAGAAAGAAAATGGAAAATATATAAGCAAGGCAACAGAGACAGAAGAGGACATCTTGCTAATGTGCAAGATTCTTCTACAAATAACAAAGCTATTTTCTTTTCTATTCACAAGGAGTTTTGGCAGTTTCCTGACGGACAGCATTGCATTAACCACTTTTATCATAGGAAAGGAAAATGACAATATTGATATAGCACTCAGAAGAGGTGATATCTTGCAAGGACAATATACTGCTTGTATTCATCTGTACAGGAGAAAAATATATTAAAAGTCCTTCTAGTACATGGAGAACAATCAAATATTGAAGCTCCACTGAAAGATAAATTTCTGGGCAGAACTTGTCCCCTTCTTCCATGAAAAAACCCCATGAATAGCTGAAAAGATTAAAAAAAAATGAACCTTGCAATTTCTGGCTCAATATATAAATAAGATAAATCAACAGTCTTAAGGCCCCAGCAAAGTGCTGTCATCATATTTTGCAGTGCTAAAGCTAGACTAGATCTGTAGTCAGGACTTTGGGCTAGAAAAGATGATATATCTCAGGACTATGGGTTCTCATTGGAGCTGTGTCAGGGGATGTTTAGGTTGGATATTAGGAAAAGATCCTCCCCCTAGAGAGGGGTTGGGCACTGGAACAACTCCCCAGGGCAGTAGTCACAGCACCAACCTGACAGAGTTTAAGAAGCATTTGGGCAATGCTCTTAGGTACATGGTGTAATCCTTGGGGATGGTGCTGTGCAGGGCCAGGAGCTGGATATTCATGATCCTTGTGGGTCACTTCCAACTCAGGATTTTCTATTATGCTATGATTCCCTACTAGAAACTTCCTAGTTTTAAAACTTGCAGTTTGAATCCAGTTGATATCTCTTTTAGAAGATCATATATGCTGTGTTTTGATCCCTCAATCAATTATTTAGAAACTATCCATGTAAATAGTTTTCATTTTTAGAAGAAGTTCCCAACTCATACCTATGCATTTCACATTGCCACAGAAGTAGAATAAGATAATTACAAGAACTGGTCTCTGAGGTCTACCTTGAAGTCTTCTGAACACTGAATTAGTCTCTTGTGCTGAGTTCTGAAGTGTTATCTGAACACCTGCAACCTACACCAAAGCCATACATTTCTGCAAATCTGTTTTCTTTCCCTCTAGCTCTACTGAACATCAAAATAATCTTACTTCTGTTAATTCCTCAAACTTGCCTTTAAAATCGATCAGACATTGAAGCAGCAAGAGAGTAAAAGGTGATTTGGAATTTACTAGAAATGTACTCTGAATAATTCTGTGAATTAGTATAAAAAATTCTCTGCAAGACTCTAAGAAATAGTAGAGTCAAAGTAAGGTTAAAGTGAAATTGACCAAAGCAAGAAATTTCACAAGAAGTTTTAAGAAGGACATTTAGACCATTCTCTTCCTAGGAAAACCTAAGAAGTCATAGACCATTGTCTCTGTGTTTTGACTTTGCTTACAAAAATCTAATCTAAAAGTGGAATTCAAGGGGAGGTGCATATTCCAGTGAAGTATATTAGAAGACTATGCCATGCACTGAATAACTCTGTGACACCAGTGTTTGTCACAGAAATCTTTACTTTAAACAGAAATAAAACACTATGTTTTAAGTGTTTTATTTGTGTTTTCCTAAATATCTTCTTTCTGTGGGGATACATTAGTATTTTTCTTTTTTTGTCTCCTGAAATTTATCATTTTCCCTCAAAACTAAAATTTAGTAATTTTTTGTAGCATTTATTTAATGTTTAAAAAAATGAACAATGTTTAAAGTATTGTATATTCATGAATTCATGGTAAGATTTGTGCTGCTGTAAATATGCCTGCTCTTGAGTCTGAGGTATAAACCTGTGATCTGTCACCACAGCACTAACCATTATAACTAAGCAACTGATGAAGATACCTGCAAGTAAGTAAGAAATTGAGGCTTCTAAAAAAAAAAAAAATCAAGAAAATAATGCACACCAAAAATAAACCATGTAATTTTTGAAGTAACAATAGAGATATCTGTTTAATCAAACTGAAAAGGTAAACTGAAAATCTAAACCTCCAGAAGAGGTTGCAGTCTATGAAACCCTTATCCTACATATGTTATAAATTATATATTATATTTAATATATCATATTATATATTATATCATATACCTAGTCTAATGGGAAGCACCTGAAAAATTTTATGCAGGATGGGGTTTTTGTGTTGTTAGGGTTTATTTTAGATGGGGATGCCTTTATAAGAATTATTTATGATATCAAATAATTATTACAAAATATTCTAGGAAGGAAATGCGATGATTTAGCATCCAGGGACTGTAGCTTTTGTTAGGAATAAGTGGTAGGAAGGGAAAAAACCCCAAACACTTTAACAGCTTAAAACACCATGACATGTGTTCAAAAAAATGCTAAAAAAAGGCACTTTCTCATGAGTCCAAAATGAAAAACCTTTCTCAGTTTTCAGAAACTACATATTTGTCACATTTCCCAGTCAGAACACCATGATTTGAGAAGTGTAGTGTTCAGCCTGAGTTTGCCCTCTGCAATTTTCCTTCAGATTATCAAGGATGAACTAATATAAACCATGAACAAATAAAACTTTTTATTATAGCAGATACATACCTTCCTATGTTCTCCTCTGCTTAAACTGGAAGACATGAAAATTACAGGATGTATCTTTAAAAATTGCTGTCAGATCAGGAAATGTTTTTATTTCTGTTTTATCTAAGTTGTGCATTCCAGACTTTGGGTGGTATCTTGTGAGTGTAATAACCCATTTGCAGTTTCATGCTGCAGCTACCTGATAGCAGTGGTAGTTGGTAGATGACTATCAGGGTTTGTACTTGCAACATGCTCCCTTGTACTTTGCAAACACTAACATTTCAAGAGCTGCAACATTACTTAATTGTGTTTACGATAAGGACAGCAGGTAGAAATTGCCAACACCTTCCATTCTAAGATATTTCTTCAGCTGATAGGAGCTCTGCTACATTTCAGGATGGAATTTCTATGGGATATACATTTTTCTGAACAGAAAATTAATTTTCATAATTTCAGCAAAAGCTGTTCAGTTAGCATGAATTTGGGGCAAATTTTCCCATGTAAAAGAATCATTAAAAGATCTTTGAAGCGTACATGCTTGAAATAGGTGCTTGCGTGTCTGGCTGTGTTTCAGAGGAATGATGTTTAGTAGAGGAAAAGTATGTTTGCTTATGCAAAATCCAGTTATATTTGACCAGATTGTGGCCATCTAAAAATGCAGTGACATATTGCATTTATCTGAGTGTTTATAGGTAGTTCATTTATCCTTGGTGTGTTGTATTCCTGGTGGAGCAAATTAGCAAATCAGCTTCTTCTGAACTGCTGCTTCTGCCTGGCTTGCAGCATTGCCCATAAACCAGTATCATGGAGCACTGGTGTTCCCAGCACCCTGCCTTACTCAGGCAACACAGCTGGAAGCGGAGGGAGCGCTCAACTGGGCTACAGAGAGGTAAATAAAGAGCATGATTATATGCACTTAATTTTGAGCTGAGGTGAAGACTTTCTCACATTTCTGAATGCAGGGCTGTGCAACCTTCATGTTCTTTAAATGTGGTTTTTGTCACTTTTCATGATCTCTGCCAATATCACTGAGTGGCATATTTCTAAATATGTGGATTTTCAAAGTTTTTAAAGCTTTTTTTGATATCAAGTTGAAAGTAAATGAAAACATAATTTTGAATTTCCACTAAAATCTGCATTTAAAAATCAAGAAATTAGGAAGCTTATGCTAATAATATAAGAACGTTTTTTAAAAAATGTTAAAGGAAATGCATATTTAGATATTTCTGCTTTGTTTATGGAATCTTGGGCACCTCTCTAAATCTTTATAGACACCCAACTCCACTGAATTCAGAAATATTTTTTGTTGCCCTGATGATACAAGTTATGAGTGAGATCATTTGCTGAGGCATACTTGCAACTTACAGGTTATAAAGTAGAGTAGAAGCAAATAGATGCGTAGGTTCCTCGACCAGGGTGATACTGAGCATGTATTTCAGTCTGTACTGAAGTATTGTCCACACTGCTGTGGTAAGATATTTTTTCAGGTTTTCCCCATGATTTTGTTATTTACTCTGAAAACTGCTAAAAAGTTCCAAGGTTTCCCAGTCATTACCAAAGTGCAATAGAGATTTCTTCCCAAAATCCTTTTCTTCATGCCTCCCAGAACTGTCCTAGCATTTTGCTATACCCAGCTTGTTTGTTTCATTTTCTGATTCCGCATTTTCTCTCATACTTCTAAGTTAGATCTGGAACATGTATGTTTACAGACACATAGAATTTAAATGTTCTGTGTGTATTTATACTGATCACAGAAGCTTTATATCATATAGCCAAAAGGAAAATGTTAGTATCAGTCTCAGCTGATGTGTGTTTACAATGTCTGCAAGAAGCATTCTAATCCTTATCCTCAACTGTGATATTCTTACCAATCAGGTCTCCTCTTGGGCTTTGCCATACCTGACTCATCTTTACATTTGCAATGGTATCGCTTTTTGGTGTCCGCAATACTGCCTGGATTTCTGCAGTGCAATCCATCCAGCACCCTGGTCAGATAAGCACTTTGCTGCTGCTCAGAGCAGCACTATCACTTTTTGCTTATCTATGTACCGAGGTTTTGCCTCTGCTGTGTAAAGCAGAGAACCTGATGTTAATAAAGCACGTAGAGGTAAAGAAGAGAGAACGGACTCTTTGATAGCAGTACTCAGACTTTTATTGTTTCTTCAGGATACGAGGCTATCAGAGAGACCCCTAAGGGTTCATTACACAGAGTTTTATAGGGAAAGGGAAGGGGTGGTCATAAGATGAGGTCCAGGGTTCTTACCAAATCACAGACTGACATGGGATGACAGTTTTCAAATGAGTTCTGGGCAAAGGCGGAACATATTTGCATTAACCTATGAACGTTACAGAACAGCAGAAGTTTCTGGCAATTGTTGAATAGTAATACAGTGTGATGAATATTAAAGTAACAGAGGTGGAACAAGATCTATGATTGACAGGGTTAAAACGTGGCAGAGAAGGAATTCCCCTCAAGCATGCTGCCTCCATCTTCTTCAGCTTCACTATCCTGGGAAGGAAAATCTGCCCATGCCATGCTATTTCTTCATCTTTCATGGAGGCAGCTGGTTGGTCCTCAGCCACACACTGGTGCATGAGATTTTGGGCCATTCCCTCACACACCTGTTCCTAAATTGCTGGCATGGGCTGGTGACACTACTTACTCCCCAGTGTGTGATGACAACTATGACAACAAAGGACCCGGGCAGTGATGAAGAAAGGTATACAACATTTCTCTAAATTCTCAGCCTTCCAGTTCTTGAAATCCTAATCTGTTCTTTTCCAGTTTACTAACACAGTGCAGAAGAAACAACACAAAATCTACAGGCTTGTGCTCCTTGAGTGTTTTCATTTGAAGTGCAGAGAGGTCACCTTGCAGTCCAAGGATTAAAAGCAATGTCATGTTCTGACCCTGTTCTTTATTATCTTTTTCTTATCTATTATTAATTGGGATCATTATTCTGTCCTACCTACAGGAGTGTATCAAGCTTCTTGGGCTCAGAACAGGTGGGAAGTACTATCAGGGACAAATGAAAGAATTGCAAGAAATTATGCCTTCATGCATGAGCACTTTATTAAAAGAGGCTCTAAAAGAGTTCAACATCAATACAAAGATGAAAAGCACTCTAAAGCTATATCCCCCATCAAATTCATATACTCACATGTATGTGTAAAAGCCAGTCAATATTAATAACCGTATACACACAAAACTATCTTGCACACTCCTGTTTCTAAACTACACAATTTTAAACTTTAAATTAATTAAAACTTTAAATCAATCTGGAAAGAAAACAGAAAAGGCCTAGGGGTTCCACTGTCAAAACCAGTATATGATTTTCATATTCTCTGCAATCTTGTCAGTCATTAGAATGTTCTCTTCACTTACCAAGGTTCTGGCAGAAACAATTAATTACTTGTGTGCTTTCTTTGGTCAGGGTAATCTTTAGGAGTCTTTTTAATCTTCTGTTGAAATGGAACACAGATATTAATCTCTGGAATATTAGGAACTGGTCTGTATGCACAGACTTTTGACTTGTGCCTCAGCTGGTATTTTAAACCTCAGAGCAAAGCTGAATAATGTAAACCAAAAAGAAAAAATTTCACAAGCTTGTTTTCAGATAAAGATTTCAGCAGTAGTTATAACACAAAATCATATTCACAATGCTGAGAAAGGAAACAGTTTTTATAATCTCCTACTGATGAGAAAGGAGAAAAAAATAACGCAAATACTTTCTCACAGTGGGAAAATCCTTCCTTGACATTTTTTCAGCTCCTTATTGGGTCTTAATTTCTGCAAAAGAACTTTTAACTAATACAAGAATTTACCCTTTGCAGAAATAAAAGTACATCTTCCTAGATAGTATCTTCTACTACTAAAACAACTTCATTAGATAAATGTTGCTTTACAAAAAAAATGAAGACTGATTTTCTTTTCTTTCCACAAATACCTGCAAGAAATTTATACTTTAAAAATGCAAATGTTGTTTCTGTTTCTTCTTTTACCAACAGCCCATGAAGCAGCAGGTCAGGGTAACACTGTGCTGTAGGTCTATAGGCCCTAGTACTGTGGTTCTGTGCCTTATTCTGATTACCAGCCACATGACAATGCTGATCAGTTACCATCTCTTGCAGTATCAAACAGAATTCCTTTATAAGTCAATAGAAAGATCCTCTTTTCATTAACTGAGAGGATAACATTCATTAGAAAGAGAAAGCCTTTCCTAATCAGACCACTCAGTTCTCTCTCTCTCATCACAGGTGAGGCTATTAGCATTTACCGCTTGAAGTTATGTGATAAAGACACAGTTTCAACCAGGAAAATGTTGAGGCAAAGTAAGCCTTGAAAATGGAATGATTTTGAACTAACTTTTTATAATCATCAGCGAGCTCTTATTCTCTGAAACACGCATACAGATTACTAGTTTTACATATGTTACAGCCTGGTTTGTTGACTCTATCAAATGTAGACCCTCATCTGTCATTTAACAACCATCTGCTGTCTGTTGGCAAAGCATCACTTCATTATCTGTAGAGTATTGTTCATGTGAGGGCTCTAGTCCTAAAGCAAATCTGGAGATATTCATATATGCAACATGANTTTTTTTTTTTTTTTTCAGATCTCAGCTTTGTGGATTATTATTGATATACGAAGTGTCATTTTCAAACAGAAACATATTTAACTGCCCTTCAGACCCTGAGGCTTACAATTAGATACTAATGTCCATATTTAAGTACACAACAAGAAGTCTGCTCAGGATAAAGAGAACCAAGCAGCATATGTCACTCACATAGACCCCAGCCCAAGTGTTCAGGTACTCTTGTCTGTCCTTGTGCTCAGCAAGTCTGGTAAGTGTTCAATAAGGTAATTCATCTATAATGCTAAGTGTGAATTGAAAGTTGTAATTTTAAACAGCAGCTATCAAAGTTATTTGTTGTACTAATTTTCCCTACACTAACAGCCTTTGACAAGTGACTCTCTAATTTCCTAACTGTTGCTTTGATTTTATATTGCTGTCTAATAGAATATCAGTAAGCCATCAGATTCAGTGGAAAAGAAACAATGGCCTCCCAAAATTTGATTTGATGCCAAATTTTGAAATTCTATGCAAGTAGAATAAGACAATTATGCAGAGTTTCTGCCAAGTGTAGATTGCTGTACAAACATTTTGAAATTATAACAGTGTTATAATAAATGAGAGATTCTTATATCAGATTATTTTAAAATGTTTGGATACAGTCATTGAATTTATTTAGGATTTTTTTGTTTCCATTCTGGGGCCTTTGGTTGAGAGTTGCTGGGATATTCAAGCACAATCACAGTCTATTTTCTACAGTGTGTAATTTTCTCAGAAAACCTTGGGCAAGTCTGTTGATTTTTCAGTTGTTCTTACTGTGCTCAAAGATGACAACCTAAGTGCTGGCAGGCAGACTCTAGGAGTTGTTAACCACAAATTTTGTCATGTGGAATTTTCTAGATTTGGGAATATGCAAAAATATGTCTTAGGTACATTTGAAACCTATTATTTGTCACATTCAATGTTCTTCTGAAAAAGGAGTTATTCTGTTAGCTATTCAATGCCTGCAGTTCCTTGTCCTTCGTTCAGATATATAGCATAATCAGAACTCAGTTGTCACTAGTAAGCAGATGAATGTTTGTATGTGGGTTGTAACTCTAAAATACCCTGCAGTCGAAAGGACTTGTGTATGGGTGGTGCTGTCATTATTGTAGCTATAGAAAAATAAGGCACCATATGTACAAGCTGCTCAAATTGATTTAGCAGCTTCTGCTGAGTTTGGCTACAGTACTATGAGTAGTTAGATGACACAGTTTAATTCTTATTCTTAGCTTATGTCTTTCTGACACCCCAATGCACTTCTGCAATAAAAGACACTAAATGCACTTAAAATTACTGATTTTCAATGCTTAAACTCTCTTGGGGTGGAATACAGAGAAAACATCTAATTTCAAATAGCTGGAAGACCTTCTAGTTCTCCTCAGTTCTTATGCTTTATTTTCACAAGCATAAGAACTGAGGAGAACTAAAAGGTTTTCATAAGTTTAAACTTCTCAGAGAAGGTTGTCCTGGATAACTGAGAATATTCTTAAGAAATTACTTTTTATATCCTTATCTACTTAAAGATATATATTTTGTAATGTGTTTAGTGCTAAGGTAGATTATAACAAAGGAAGTACTGTGTTTTTCTGAAGTAATTTTATGAATATTCATGAAAAAATAAACTGTTTCAGCATTTTATCCTGACCTTTGGCATTGTGTATGTCCTGCTTGCTTTTGGAGTAGTTAAGTACTGAATAAGAAATGAAAAAGTTCTTGTTAAATAATGTCACCTGGTATTAAGTGTTCAGAGGTTGGAACATTATTTGCTAAAATGAAGTTTTGGGTGAACCTAATTAGGAACACAGTGCAGAAGTGGACTTGAAGTCAACCTTAATACCAGCCTTGCCAGCTTTTCTCATTCTTATTTAAGGCTGGTGCAATCTATGTTTAGCTCTGATACAAAGTTGTACTGCTTTGGAATTAACACTGACCACAGAGGCTACCCGGAGAGCCTTGTGGAGCGACGGACTGCGCTTGGCCGGGTAAACTTGCTGCAAAGATGCAGTTTTTGTTTATCCTTTTTACCTAGCTGTAAACTCCACAGCAGGTGAGGCAGACCGGTCGATACTAAAGTAGCGAAGACGGGAATAAAGAACCGGGAACAGATCTTTCCCTAGCAGCACCCAAGAGTCTATTGCGATGAGATGCGGGCTACGAGAAAAGACGTCTCGGGGCAGTTACACTGAGTTTTTAACGGCAAAGGAAAGGGGCAGCTACAGAAGGGAGGGTCCAGGATTCTACAAATCACAGGATGATGAGGGGTGACAGCTATCCAATAAGTTCTGAATGGGGGCGGAACATATTTGAATTAACCAACCAACATAACAGAACAGCAGAACTTTCCAGCACTTGCTGAATATTAAAACAACCTGATGCATATTAAAATAATTCTGGGGGGAAAGGGGTGGAACAGAGACTTTGACTGACAAACTAAAAGGCGGGAGGATCAGGGGATTCGCCAGCCATGCTTTCTCTATCTCTCTCAGACTGTCCTGAGAGGAAAAATCATAGAGAAGGCAGGCTGAGTCACTGACACATGGAATATGAAGGGAAATTTCAGACAACAAGGCAAATTTAGATACAGATAAAGATGAACTTAAATTTCTTAAGAGTGCAGCTATTCATTCCTGTGAAATCTGTGTGTTTCATGGCATTATATACCAGGCTGCCATATCTTTTTTTGGGTTTTGTTTGCTTCTTTATAACTACAGTAGGTGACCATCTCTAAACTGAGAAGATTATTTAGATTTCTTCCTGAAAGGACCTTTGGGGCAATGGCTAAGGGCAACAATTCCAGACACAAAGTCAAAGAGGATGATAGATACTCCAAATTCATTTTGAATTTTGTCTTGGTCTCAGGATTAGAATCCTTTATGATCTGAGTGATTTTCCTGAGCAATACCAATATAAAGGCAGAATTTTACCTGGAGTTTTTGAAAGACTAAATTGATCCTTCTTCTTTTGCCATCCTAACAATTCCAAATTATACTGTTCTGAGTTTAATAAAAGAAAGTAGCACTGCAAATTAAACTCATGTTGTCCATAAACGGCTAAAATCTGACTCAAAATCATCAGAATGTGTATCTTATATATACATGTATTACCTAAAAGGTGTTATAACTAAGATATTATGTATCTGACAAAAATACTAAAATTCTATATGTCTTTGATTGAGTTCTCACCAATCAACCAGTGTACCCATATTTATATCTCTGCTGTTTTGTTGTGACACAGTGGAAACCCTTCTGCTGCTCTGTGGCTCAGTTACCATCTTCAACATGGCTACTAACTAAGTCCTGTTTGTTAATTGGAGACTTGTTAATTGGAGACTTTTTAATTGGATTCTGAGAGCATCTGCTATATTTGAGATTTAAACAGAATCATGTTGAATATCTGGATCCCCACCGAACCAGCAGCTGGGTGCTCAGATGTTACCTCTGACCTCCAGTGATGAGACAGTTCTTAGGAACATCCAGAGAAACCATTTTTGGGTGTGCAGAAAAGCTTTTGTTCAGAAACCTCTATTTTGTCTCTGACCAGCTGTTGAGTGAGCATAACCAAACCTAATCCTCTTGCAAACGCCCTTCCTGGCCAGTCTGGGACCATGTCTGATGCTGGTTTCCCTCACAGGACCTGTTCCTGACCCCTACATGTGGGCTGACATCCCTGCCTGGCTTCATCCTTTGCCCCAGGACATGCCCAGGGCTGGGGCTGCCTCAGTGCCCCCCAGCTGCCTGGCCTCTGGCTGAGGTGGTGGGAGTGGCCCAGGCTGCCAAGTCCTGTCCTGCCCTGCTGCCTTGGGCAGTCCCCAAAGCCCAGAGAGCAGCTGTCCCATGAGGCACCCTGACTTCAATAATTTAAAAGTGATATGTGTTAAAGTTCAAACTAGCTCTGGAAATGCTATTGTATTGAAAGTCATGGGTATTCAAATTTGTGTTACTTGACAGGGTTTTTTGGACTACAGAGTGTCTTGGGGGGAAAAGTATATAGGAACTGAAAAAGTCCTCAAGAGAAAAGGTGATGTTATTCTGATGAGAAAAATGCAATAAGTCTTTTCATGCTTAATTTCTGTTTTTGGGGGACCTTAGCTGTATGGGAGGAATGGGTCTGACAATTGCATTGTCGCAGGGTTTGGCAAAGCATTGCAGAAGATCCTAACTGTGTCACACCCAGTTAAATGTGCATGCTGATGAGCAAATTTTCCATTCTCCATTTAACTCAATGCCTTCAGAAATTTAAAACATAAGGAAAGATGAGGGGACATGACACTGTACAGCTTTTTTTGTCCTGACAGAGCTTGTGAAAGGTTCTAGTCAGTTTTGTAAAGGTCTAGTGCTAATTCTTTCTCATTCGTTAACTAAGAAATAACAGCTCATAAGTGCTTTTAGACAGTCTCTCTGCATTAGTGTGGTTCCCTGACTACTCTGTAATGTGTCACTTTATAAGACTAGACTTTCATTTGGGTTATAAGATTTCATTAATGGAGAATTTGAAATTATTCTCTTTACTTCTTCAAAAGCTCTTTCTTGTATTTCTGTCCATTCCCATATGATGGTTTTAAATTAGTTGGCTCAGAAGCTCACATTCTTTTTTCACGAGTGATTAAGAAAGTCCAGCACTATCCTTAAGGTTCTTTGACTCTGACATATTTATGGGCCAGAACATCTTTATGATTTTTTTCAGATCACAGTTCAGTCATTTTTTGTCAGCAAAAGTATGACACAAGGCACTTTCTCTTACTAAGCCAAATAAAGTGCAACTTCAGGTTAGCCAGATTCTGTTTAATATTTTTCTCACTTAGTTAATTTTAGTTTCTGCTCATGACCTGTTGTTCTCAAGTAATGAAAATGTCAGCAATTATTTGTTTAACAGTCAGACAGTTTTTCTTGACCTCAATGTAGTTTTGATCAACTGATTTCTTACATGTTATGCTTTTAACTACCCATAATTATGCAGTATCTAGTATAAAAATAATAATCCTGGTGGAATGTCTTCTGTAACTTCTATTTCTTATTCAGTGATCTTGAATGCAAATATGTTATTTACAGTCTTATGGTAGCTTTACCCCTAAGGAAAAATAGTTTGAATAGTTTTTCTTCAAAGTTCATATTACTTTTTATTTTTTCTTTTTAAAGCTTTACAAATCTGATTTCTTATTATCCAATAAGGATCACATATATACTTACACCTATTATTCTGTACAGAAAGAGTCTGCATCTTGAAAAGCAATTTTCACCTTACTTTAGGCCATATCACCAATTTATTTTTTCATGTTTTAGATACTGAAATACACAGGGAGCTCAACTTTTGCCTGCACTTTTGAAATACCTTAGGTTTGTGATATAGCAATGATGAAAACAATATAATTTTTATTTCCTTTATACTTCTTTTATTTATGTATCCAGGGCCCC
This sequence comes from Pomatostomus ruficeps, assembly GCA_013400735.1. NCBI lineage: Eukaryota > Metazoa > Chordata > Aves > Passeriformes > Timaliidae > Pomatostomus > Pomatostomus ruficeps. The sequence goes on along the minus strand of VYZT01007374.1, from coordinate 6,206 downwards.
TTATATTTTTTATGTATATAGTGGTTTGCTGTGAATGAGCAGTTCGGCCAATTAAATAATCGCTGTCAAAGGTATTGGCAAAAAGCATTCCCACAGCATACACAGAAAAATGATGGGGAGAAGGATGCAGGATGCACAACTACAAGCATTTTTTTATCATCACTCACTAAAACTACGAGGATGAGATTGTAGTCTGTCTGGAATTTTGGTGATTTCACAGTTACTAAGATATGCAATAGATTATTATATACTTAATGCAGGCAGTTTATTGTCTCGTGTACATGTGTATGTTTTAACAGAGATGACATTCCCTTTCTTAGTCCAAACATCTTCTAAAACTTTCAAATTAATCCCTTTTAAGTTTTTCTAACCTTATTTTAAAATGGCTAGGTGATTTAATAATCAACACATAGTGCAGGGAAATTTTGTCTTCCGTGTTTTACTGATCTGTTAAAGATCTATTTTTATGGAGAGAAGACTGATATGAGGATTCAATCTCAGTCAAACCACACAGATATACTCTTCCAATAAGTACTGCTTATACGTAAGAAAGATTTCAACACAAAAGGAAAAAATCATAGTAAATCATCCAGGTTCAAGTATCCTGATGATGTTGCTGAGCACTCACTATGTGCTTGTGCATAGTAAATGGAATAGATGTTCTAATTTATACTTTGTAAAAATCATTGTAAGACAGACAGAAATTCTTTAGGCAGTTGTGATAAAAATATTAGTTTATGCACCCTTTTTAATAAGCTTGGGGAAAAATTGGCTCTCATTTTCCTACTTCTTTAAAAACTGCTTGAGGTGAGATAATCCATGGCTGTTGTTTGCTATTCCTTCAAAGAAGCTTAGAGTACTAAAAAGTGAGTAATTCTGACTCTTACCCCTGAGCCACTGTCAGTAATTTTTTTCAGTTGCAGATTGGTGTGTTCATAAATTTTAACTTTCCAATTAACTTGTAAAGAAAAGAAATGCAAAATTAGGATATGATATTCCTTTAATAACTGTGTCACATCAAATAGGAATAGTTACAGCCTTTAAAGAAACACCACTGCATCTTTCTCTCCTCTTCATTTCACTGTTACAAGTGCAATGATGCACAGCTGCCTCATGCTCAGCTTATTCAAGAGCCGTTCTGTCCTTCTCTGTAAAGCTGCTCCCCAGCCAGTCAGGCCCCAGCCTTTATTAATCTGTGCTAGTTTGGCTCTGCATTTGCTGCTTTTGAACTTCAGATGTCATCCTATTTCCCGAGCTTGATGATATTCCTCTGAATAGCAGCCTCTAAAATATTGACCACTCTTCCTGGTTTGGTATTATCTGTAAATCTGAGTGTCTGCATTTCCTCACCATGGAGATCAGCAGTGCTATTAAACAGTATCAGACCTCTCATCAACCCCTGAAGAGCAATGTCACTGACTGAGGGTAAACCATGGATTTAAATAATGGCATAATATTTTCTCATTTCTCCCCTGCTTTCTTTTTTAATGCTTCCTAACAATCAATTTTCTATTTTTGACGTGTTCTGCAGGTTGAGCTTACATTATTCCATGGATTTAACATTCAGCCAAGAACTTTGCTCCTGATTGGTTGTACTCAGGTCACATTGGTTTTACATGTGTGCAAAAAATGTTTCGGTTTCTTTTTCCTCTATGTATCTTCAATTTCATCTGCTATATTATTGACCAGTGACTCAGAAGTGTATGTACTGTTAAAGTCATAATTTGTTTTGGTCCTCACACAGCCTATTATTTACGCCTAATGCACATACACTGTTTTAATGATTCACATCTATGCTGAATTACATAAACCCAAGTGGAAGGCTTCTGGTTACTGTCAATGCTGGATGAATGACCGAACATTTATTCTTAGCTCCTTTTTCCTGTCTCTTATTCAAATATTGAAATTTCTTCCTACTTTTGACTTTGTTTACAAGCTTATTTTTGTCCTTTATTCCTCTGCTGAGGAATAAAGAGCTGTTGAATCTAAGTGAATAATCACAATTATGAAATTGTATTTTTCTATAGGATTTTGAACAGTATCATTGTTTTGCATCAAATCAATTATAACTTTTTTTTCTGGAGGGGTTTTCTGATTAGCTGATCCTAGAATAAATATAGTTTTAGTCTCTTAAAATGTTATTTTCCAGAGTGACATTTGCCTAATTGATAGGAGGATGCTGATGCTATCCAGAAAAACATTATCGCCTGTTCTTATTTTCTTCTCCAAGAATCTGGTAAGCAATATCATTATCCTGGTGAGACACCCTCTAACAGTTACCCAAATGTATATTGTCATCTTAGAATGGTATTTTGGTCCATTAAAATTCTGTTCTGAATATGTTCATCTGTTTAATTTGAAGTGCTCTTTCTTGTCATCCTAAGTTCTCACATTCAGTTTTGCATTTACTGTCCCAGTGGCTGTCAACAAATTTCTGGTGCACCTATTTCATTAATGTATTCATCTAGGGCATGGTATTCCAGTTTGTTTTTCTGGTTTCTTGTTTCCTCAGACACCTTATTCCCCTTAGACATTTAATATTGGCATGGAAACACACTTGTCTCTGGTTTGGCTTGCTTATTGACATATATTAATATACTATTTAAGTAGCAAAAATTATATTTCTTTTTTTTTTTCTCAACCCTTCCTAATTTTTTTTTTTGTGTCTTATTTCAGAATGCAGAAATCCTTATGCATACAGTTTTGGATAAATCTTCCCTAACTGATTCTTTTCTACACCTTTTAGACTGTTATCTTTCCTGAACTCATCAGTTTCTAAGCTCAGTCACAATCTCCTTAGTTTTAAGTGTCAACAGCTTTGCTCTCAAAATAGTGATGTCAAATGCAGGGCTACAGTAAGAACAGGACAAAATTGCTAAGATGAGAAGTCTTCTCATTGAAGTGCATTCATACAAATAGCACTAGTCCTGTATCTCTAGAGCTAGCATTAGGAAAAAATGCTAGCTCTAGAGATACAGGACTAGTGCTATTTAGGTCTTTTTAATATATTTCATACTACATTATTTTATTTTATTGATTATGTGATATTCCAGTGTGCATGGTGGAGAGGTGAAAAATACATGGCACAACATATCCTTTTGTGTATCAAAATATCATATTTGGCTTTGGTCAAAATATTTTAAATAATATGCTCTCTGTAGTTTTTATTTTTTTTATTTTTGGTGTTGCCCGTTTGTACTTCGCTTCTTCATTGTTTTGTTATACTTCTCTAATCTCAGTTCATATAGACCTACAGTGGGGATTGTGCAATATTTTCAAGTGCATTCACAACTGAAATTCAAAAGGATTGCTTCGTTCCCTAAAGAATTTTTATGCCCTTGAGGGGAACCTATGGTCCATAGCCTTCCCTTCTCCTGTGAAGATTTTTGACAACTGACACCACATCTTGACAGAGCTGGATGGCTCAGAATATAGCTTACACTACGACCAGTCAGGATTTAGGTACTATTTGCTCTTGTACTTAATTTTCCTGAGAGATTTCAGTCTACAGGGTTTTCTAGGATCATGTCAAAGCATAATATCAGGACCAAATCCTCTGAAAAATACAGTGGTGATTCTGCTTTCTTTTAAAAGCAGAAGGAAGAGGTTTTATTTTTTGATGTAACTCCTGCTACAGTATTCAGGCTTATAGCCTGCAGACCAGTATATACAGCATTGCCATTACTAGCAACAGGTAATTGATTTTTGCACTGAATTTTTTCTTTTGTTTTTAGTTTCTTTGCCTGCAGCAGCATTTTTTGACTCTTTTTCTTTTTTTGTATTGCTTTTGCTTATCTTTTTATTGTATAACTATAATTTTTTAATGAAGTAATAAGGAGTAATTGTTCTGTAGAAAATGAAATATGAGGCCTTGACAATAAAAGTGAAACAGAGACCTCCACAGTGCAGAGAAGTATAAGAATGAGATGATAAAAAAAATGAACACTTAAGATCGAAGCTATGAAAAATTCAACAGTGGTGAGATATTGTGGTGCAGATTTGGGAGTTGGACAAAACTGAGTTTACAATAGTTAAAAGAAAAAAGAGTAACTATCTAAAATATAGAGATATTCTATTTATTTTTAAGTTCATTAACTATATAAACATATAAAAGATAGAAAAATAATCGGAAGTGGAACCACAATAGAGAAGAAACCATCAGAATCAATAGCATATTTCTTCCTGGCAAAGGAAAATAAATGCCATGATTAACATTACTGACATTCAGGAGATGAACAGGGGAATAGTGTAAGGATTAACCCCAGACAAAAGGGAGCACTAGAAATTTTATATATAACAAATTTTAAGTGTATTAATAATAAGATTCATTCTGAGTTATTAACATAATTTAGACTAGAAACGTTAGTATCATTATAATTGAACTAACCATACAAAATTGTGTAAATTAGTTATGCATTTGAAACTTGAAAGACACTAATAACAAATTTTTGGTGTCTCAGGAAAGTCATATTCCCCTATTTGCACATAAAATGTTTTTCATGATTGCAGCCTCAAAGTAGGATACATACATGTGTTTTCTCCTCCACCTGTAAGATTTACGTCTTTTGCTATAAATCATTATAAAGTCATTCATGTTGAAGCTGTTTCAGTTTGAAAGAATTAAATTAGGAATGAGTCATGTATCAATTTACACTAATTGGGACAAGAGTATTGTAATGTTATGTGGTGTTCAATTTCTGTTTCTCTTCCCTCCATCTCATTCTTGGTACTCAAACGTCCTCTGTCACTCAGTTGTTTGCTTCATATCTCACAAGCAGAAGAATTTGTACTGGTTTTTACAATAGTGCTTTGGAAAGTTCCATTTTGTCTGCTTTACAAGACTGTCTTTCCTGAATGGCCTAAAATTGGTGAAGGGAGATGGCTGGAACTGGAGCACAGAGAAGTGCCTTGTCATGCTGGAAATTTATGGATGGCTTACTAAAGCAAGGATCGCACTCCTACATTCTGAATTTCAGTTCAATTCTTTAACATAAAGCTATTTATTTTTTTCATCTTATCTCCAAAAATAGCTATGAACTGACTGGGTTTTTGATATTTCTGTTTTCTTCAAAGAGTAGGGGGGAGAGAAGGGAACAGAAAAACCACAGATGGGTTAAAGGCAAAATACCTTATTAGGCTAAAAAAATTGTATAATGTCTTCAGACACCTAAATATATTCTTTTTTGTAGACTGGAGTACTATCCTTTTTACTGTTGTGACTGAATCTCAGCCATGTAAGATGTGTAAACAGAAAGCAAAATGTGATCTGAAAAGGCCACTGCTGAAAGCTTATGAAAAAAATAGAAGCTAATAGAAAAATATAGTTACCTCATAATTTCAAACCAATAGCATATAGATGTCTTTAAAGGACAACCTTTGAATTATTTTTTTTGAAAAATAATTTTGTTACCTTGAAGAGTGTAAGTTCATTTAAAAGAAATTATTAATTTTGTAAGGTGCCAGTGATATGAGAAACAACAGAGAAAAAACCAAAGGTAACCTTAACTTTATGCAGTTAAGACTGATACATCAGCAGCCCTGATTATTCCTTCAGCTTTATTATATAATAAGTTTTATAAATAACTTATGGTCAAACAATAGTATAGGCTCTTGTCTTTCTGTTTCACTCCTTTCACTTTTGATGAGCTGTCTTTCTGCATCTATGTTTCATGACATGTGCCTCAGAAATGGTCTCCCACTTAAAGTCTAATTTATCCTCTGGCAAATGCCCATTCTTCATGTTAGCTTACTACGGTATTAATTATTTTCTTGATTTCAGGTTATTACCCAGAGACAAAAATGTGTTATTTTTGAATACATTTCAGCTCAAGCTCTTCTGTTACATAAAAATAATTTGAATTTAAAAGTTTTGGACTAGAATATTAAATGTCAGTATTTCCTATATCTAGATGTATTTTGATGAAAAAAAATACTGAACAATGTTTTTTAATCCATTGCAACTAAATTAACTTGTGTGCTAAATAGTAGAAATTGTTAGTCCAATGATTTGGATGCAGATGTTCTAGTTGATTAAAAGTACATCCCACTACACTATGTTATATTCTAAGTTTGTAAAGTATAAGACAAAATGAGATTGCCTAGTGCAATTATGTAATTTCTGTATGAATTAAGGAAGAATATAAAAGAAATTATTATGTTCCTACTGCTAACAAAAGAATCTTTAGAATGGGACCAGAAAATTAACA
>VYZT01007369.1:0-52902 GCA_013400735.1 Pomatostomus ruficeps | reverse complement strand
GGTTTTTTTTTTCTTTTCCCCTTCCCCCTTTCTCTCTCTCTCTCTTTCTCTCTCCCCCCCACCCCCCCCGCGTTCCGGTTGGATCAACGGAATGGAGAACAGCACGCAAGCCAGCACTTCTGTCGAGAAAAGAAATCACCATTGGAGAAGTTACAAGTTGATTATTGACCCGGCTCTGAAAAAAGGACAGCACAAACTCTACCGTTACGATGGGCAACATTTCAGCATGCCTGTGAGTGGGGGGCTCCCGGGTTTCCCCCATTGTGTCGTGTCTCCCCCCGCCAGCCTCCGTCTTACCGGCGTTTTGGGGGCTGGGGGTCCCTCCGGGTCGTGGTAATCCCCGCCGTAGCGCATGTGTGTGTGGGAGGGGGGTATGGGGGGGGACACGCACAGCCACCAAAGTTACAGCCACCTGACACTGTGTATTCAACTGTCAGGAGCCCAAACCTGCGGCTTTTTTCCGTGTTTCCAATCTGTGTGCATTTCCCAGCAGTATTGCAATCTGACACGTGTGTGTGTGTGTGTGTGTGTGTGCGCTTTCCCTTCCCTTGAGACAGCCCGTGCTTCCTTGGGGTGTATTTTTTCTTTTATTTTTGTCTTAAATTTCAAGCCTTGTTATTGCTGTTATTTCTATGTTTTCTCTCCTCCTCTTCCTCCTCCTCCTTCTCCCAGAACTCGGGGATCGCTCCCGTGGATTGTGTCAGGGATCCCAGAATAGGGCGAATATGGACCAAAACTAAGGAGTTGGAGCTGTCTGTCCCCAAATTCAAGGTACTGCCCTGACTTTTGGCTTTAGCTCTGTGTACTTGTTTATCAGGGAGTGAAGCCTGAGTTCCAAATAGTTTAATGGACCGTTTAAATAACAGTCACATTCCTATTAACATTGTTATTTAGCAAACTGTTTAACAATAATCCTCTGCTATGAGGATAACAAGAAATCAATGCATCTAAGGAGATCACTTGAAGGTTTTGGAGCTGGGGCTTCTGGGGTGGGGGGCGTTGGAGGGGGCTCTCCGCTGACAGTACTGCTCAAAATGCATCTTTGTAGCCCAGAAAGGAGCCGGTTCCAATGAATGGCTGCAGCGGCAGAGCCTCTGCTCAGCTCGGAGGTTCCTCCAGAGCCTCGGAGGTTTTCTTTCTCCCCCCAAAGTTTGCAGGGAGCTTTAACCCCCTCCCTCCCGTGCCATCCTTAGACCCACCCTCACACTCATTAGCAATGCCGATTATTTTTATCGTTCCCCACCTTGTGCCCGTTTCCAGATTGATGAATTTTACGTGGGGCCAGTGCCTCCCAAGCAGGTCACCTTTGCCAAGCTGAATGACAACATCCGTGAAAACTTTTTGGCCGACATGTGCAAGAAATACGGCGAAGTGGAAGAGGTGGAGATTCTCTACAACCCCAAGAACAAGAAGCACCTGGGCATTGCCAAAGTCGTCTTTGCCACTGTCAAGGGTGCCCGGGAGGCTGTGCAGCACCTTCACAACACCTCCGTCATGGGCAACATCATCCACGTGGAGCTGGATACAAAAGGTGAGGGGGCACGTTCGTGCCTCACGCGTTTGGGGTTTGCAGAGCCCCTGCCCGTCCCACTCCCACCACAGAGGCTGTTGTAGAGGGCACGGACCTGGTGATTAAAAATACGAAGGGAGCCGGCAGCGGGTCTGGTGTCTGGGGCCTGGGCGAGTCACGTGGAGCCAAATGTGTTGTCTGTTGCTAAGAGACAGCCGTGTAATTTGCAAAATGCTGCCATCCTGCCTGTCCCCTGCCCGTCCCTGTCCCTGCTCGCTGCCCTCCCATGTCCCCCATCTCCCTGCCCCAGCCTGCTCCCTCTCAGCCACCTGCCAGGGCTGCTGGACCCGTGGCACCTGCCTTTTGCGAACTTGGGATTTTTGGGCAAGTCCTGGTGGTTCCTGGGACCCAAATCTGTGGATTCTGGCAGCGGCAGCGGGGCTGGGTGCTGTCCTCTGCGTGCCTGGCATTTCATTGATGCTTAGAGCGGCCGGGGGGCTGGCACAGCAGAGTGCACACGCAGCACTTGTCAGTGTGTGCGAGTGTGTAAGTGTGAGACTGGCTCTTAAAGCGACAGCAGCTCCCTGTCCTGCAGGAACCAGTGCCCAGCCCCGCTCCGAGCCCTCGGGAGCCCAGTAAAGTTTCTGGAAGTGTGCAGGCATTGCTTTTGGTCTGTTCTCTCACCTCCAAGCGTGCTAGTGAAAGGGCTTTGCTAAAATCTGCCTGAATTTTGGAAAATGTCTAAAACTGAGGAGGTGTGGGTCAGTTGCTGATTGTATTTCTACATTCCAAAGGTGGCATTTCTAGTTCAAAACTGACCTGCTGCACTCTGTCTTGGGTAAAATACATTGCTAACACCATTTTATTAAAAATGCTGGCATTTTTGTTCTGTATTAAAAGGTTTCAACAGTTCAGTGCACAACCAACGCAGCAGTTGGTGTGCCACATGTGATGGAGTAGAACAGGATGTTTATTGACATTACTGACCACTGTTAGAAGAAAAATCACAGTAGTAGTATAATATTTTCTGTTGGGAGCTAGGCTTGACCTTACATGTGTATACTTTGAAATTTTAGTATCAATAATTTTTACAGATGGGCTCCTTCCCTTGCTTTGAAATTTGAAAGTAAAAATCACATTTAAGGACAAATTAACCATATGCAGATTTAATAATATAAGCTAAAGCTGTTTTGGAATTGATGGATGTCTTAATGACAATCATTTTTAACAAGCTGATTATACTACCTTCCCCCTTGTTCTCTGTTTATAAACTACACTGCAAGTCTTGACCAGGCAGCTGCTCCAGAAAGTTTGTGGCACATCAGGGAAATGAGGGGGGGTTTATGCTTCTGTTTCCTGGGAGAAAATGCTGAAGTCCGTTTCAAATTGCATTGCTGTTTTGTTTGCCAGCTTTATGCTCCTAATGTAATTTTTTTTTTTCACACAGTTGCTTCTCTTTCGTTCTAAAAGAGTAGGGCTGTCAGTGTGCTATAATCTGTCAGAATCAAGTAAAAATGGTGTTCCTAAAATAGCGTTAGCAGGTTAGGGCATACTTAAAATACATATGTATCCTTTTCAACGTTTCCTTCTAGTATTCTGCTTTGCAAGACAAGGAAAGGTTGGTTAAAAACTTTGTTTTCACAATGTAGCAAAATAAATATTAGAAGAGAAAGTGTAGTTTTTATCTGTCTGGCGCAAGCATAGGCCTGGGAATCTGAAACTAATAAATCCAGCCTCTTCTTCTGAGACAGAGTTGTTTAAAGAAACTTCTCGGGCTCAGTTTATCCATCAACAGACTGGACACAATTAGTAATTACCTGTCTTAGAGCAATAGCTGGGAATCATTTCACATTCACGAACCTCTGTGAAATTGTAACTTTTCCTGCATTAGGTTTGGGAGCCAGGAAGAGCTATGAAACAGTAACAATTACTTTGTATTTTTTAAGAGCAAGTGAAAATAAGCCACTTCCAGATCTGTGGCATTGTAGTGTCATGTGTGGGTGGTGTGTGTTAATATTTCAAGCTTATCTTCAAACTCTCGCCGTGAAGAGATCTATTTTGTCATGACTTCAGTTGAACTAAAACAGTTTACATAGTTGAGAATGTGGCTCAGGACTTTGTGAAATGAGAGTTGATACCCGAATAACTTCATCTGCAGCATTTGTGCAAGATAAATAAGTCTTTTTCAGGACAGAATTGTGCTAAGGGGTGCTTTGTTTTTGAATTGAACAGGGTGATTCACAGGGAGTTTGGGAGTTGATCCTGCAGGACTTTCTCATGAAAGTAGTCCTGGTTTTGGGGAGATCTTGCCTGAATTCATTTTCTAGGCTCAGGTGCTGGGTCTGTCCATTTTTCTGTGTCCTTCTTTATCTTTCAGAGCAAAATTCAGACAGTTTCAGGGTCTGATTCTGTTGCCTTTGAAGCTGATGACAGATTTCTTACAGACTGCAAAATAAGTAGGATTAAGTTTTTGTAGTAATGAAAAATTCAATATTAAGAAACTGGGTCTTTGTAGACTTTAGGAATGAAAAGGCTGAGGCTCAGTAACACTTTATGGGACAGTTTGCTTCCCTGGCTTTATTCTTCGAAGGATGCCACTGAGTCCTCCTTAAAATAGGGGGGGAAATGGATTAATTGGTGTCTGTTTGGGAAGACAGCATTAACGGTTTTGTCCTCGGCATTCCCTTGCACTGTGTTTGCATTAGTGACAGGCAGTTTCCATGAGCAAGGTGTGTAGGGAGAGCTTTCTGAAGTGGCTCTGGGTGTTGGCAGAGGCTTCTCCCTTGGGTGAGAGTTTCACTTCTCAAATCTGCAAGCTATTTGCTTGGCACTTTGGAGAGGAGGGAAACGGCTGCGCTCCAGAAAGCATGGTAGGGAGCAGAGCTGCCAAGGAGGCTGAGAAGAGGAAAAAGGATTTAGAAACCTCCTTGTCTTGGCTGGAGAAAGGAGTGTCTGACTTCACTTGCCCAGCAGATTATTTAAAAATGATCCCTGCGAGCTCAGAGGTGATAACTGCTCCTCTCTTGCATGGATGCAGCGGGCTGGGAGCGGTAGCAGGGTCGTGTGAGTGTCAAGAATGTGTATTTTTACATGGATTGTGATATTTCTGTTAAACCAACTCTTGCACTGTGGTCTGTGCAGGTGAAACCCGTATGAGATTCTATGAACTGCTCGTTAATGGTCTGTACACTCCTCAGACCCTCCCTGTAGGCACTGAACAGGACGTGTCCCCAACTGGGAATGAAGCTCTCCAGGTAGGTGTGCTTGGCTTTTTTTAAAAGAATAACTTTCTAGAAAATCCCAAATGTTAACATTAGCATTTTAGCATTTTTCATTTAGCTTCTTTTTTGTGTCTTGCCGTAGTTCCAGTGGATGTTACTAATTCACATTTAAATAGAACTTGCTCATAATTGCCAGAGCAAATGTACCTCTGAATGTGGAGCATGTGGCTCATCTGTGCCTGCTTTGCACGGGAAGTGCTTTTTGTCTTTCTGAGTGAAAAATGCCGACAGAACCGACAGAACGTGCCCTATTAACATTAGAAATTCCTGCAGTTAGGACTGGATCAGATCTGTCCCTGAGATGAGATTATTCCCTTGAAGTCAGGGGAATGATTTACAGTGGTACATTTGGCCTGGCGTCTGCCGTGTGTAATCCTCAGCGCGCACGGACTTCAGCCTTGCTTAAAGGCTAAGAGGTGGAAGGTGTCTGAGCTTCAATAGTGGCATCAATTTCCCAGAATCTTAATTAGTTGCTGGAATCAGCTTTTCATAAAAGCAGTGGACAGAATTCCTGCGGGCTTCCAAGGGTCCCTCGATATTTAGGGCACAATTCTCTACGTGGCTTTGCACGATTACCTGCTTCCCTGTGAACCCCACTGGGATGAGAGGGCCAGGAGGAAGGGAAGCCTGTTTGTGTGAAGTCACCAGCCTCTTTGGCTTGTCTAAATGTACTTTGGCTCCTCATTGTGACTTAAGAACTCATTTTAAGACATCACATTTGAAAGACATTTAGAAGAAATTTTTTTTTCCTTCTCTATACTTCTCTGTACTCCTACAACTTCTTAAAATGCCATGATTTCATTAATTCTGTGATTAAGTGTTCCCAGGACAGGTAATAGGTGTACATAGAACATGAAAATTCTGTTGATCTGAAAAAAGTAAATGTCTCCTCCCACCAAGCACCCCAATAGCACCAAGGCAAAACCCCGGTATCCTTTTAGCAAAATCTTAAGGAGGTTGGTTCTTCCTTCCCTCCCAGCAAGGTGCTTTTAAAGGCAGGAGGGAGGCAAGTAATGATTTTGCTGGTAGCCCTGCTATCAGCAGACCCTGACTGCTCATTTCTGCTGGTTCCACATCTCAAATAAAAATGGGCAGATTTATTCTTACTCCTTTTTCAGGGTTAACAGCACAACACTTAATTGATGGTATCACCCAAAGCAATCCTTGCTGTAATTATCCTTAAGATTCTTTTTCTAGATACTGTTTTCATGTGTTATATTATTGTCCTGAATTGATTTTTTTCCCAATTACCACCAAAATTATTGCTTTGTGAGTAACTTTTAACTGTTTCCATCATGGTTTTGACACTAGGATCTGCCGATCCTAGTGCTGCTGTTGTAGTTCAGTAAATTACTCCTGAAATTTGCTGCTCCCATCATGCAGAGCAGCAAAGATTTGACAATTCTGCAATCCCTGCCTCCAGGCCATACGCAAACCCCACTGAAAAACACTCCACAGAACATCTGCACTAAAGGTGCAGAGGTGTGGATGCTGTTAGGAACCAGCCACGTGCTTCCTGCTCCCTTCTGTGGGTTTTAGAACAGTCGAGGAAGAAGCTTTTCTGATGTCCCTGTGGTCATGGTGTCCAGGGGGTCAAACTGAGAGCGAGTCCACACTGCTGAGTGGGTGAGACATGTGTGAACATAGCAGGCAGGTGAGAGTTCAGCTTGAGTTTGATGGTGCTGGCATGTTCCAGGCAGGTAATTTTACAGATCTCTGCCTGCCGGTGCTTGAGAGAGCAGCAGCCAGCCCGTGGTCTCACCAGCTGGCTGTCCTGGTGTGCTTTGGGGCAGCTGGAGCTCAGTCCATCCTCTCTTGCTACCAGGAGGATTGTCACTGAGCTCCTGCTTTGCATTATGGAAAATTGATTCTGGAGCTGATGATTAGTGTGGCACTGTTATGACTCAGCAGAGTCTGAGCTGGAGCAGGGCTGCTCCTAGAAACCCCCTGAACGTGCCTGTGAAGTGAGTTGCAGAGCAATTACTTGGCTGCTCTGTAGGTTTGTAGGGTTTCAGTTTCAAACGCCATAATCAGCAGCACTCTGAGCATTTGTCTTTGTGAAAAGCTTTAAAATGGTGTTTCTGGCAGTTGAGAACTTTTTGTACTTTTTTATCTGTGCAGCCTTCTCCCTGGTTAAAGATGAGCAGTAAGGAGGATGGTGGGTCAGCTCTGCTGCTGGGTTTGGCTGCAGGCTGGCAGTTCGCTCATTTGAATGTTTCGATTTGTTTACAAAAATAGATAAATTGACAATTTCACATCTCAGACTTTTCTGACTTTCTTCCCTGTTTGCCGTTTAGACAAGCATTACATAGTTGCTAGAAACGGTAACTCTTTCAGCTAAAAGTGGTGTGCAAGTCTGCTGTTCACCTGATGCTCCTGGGGGTAGCTTACAAGGAAAACTGTTGCTTCTACTTTCTTCTTCCGCCTCTTGCAGACAAGTTCCTCTTTGCCCGACTTTTTTTTTTGAATCAAAGAGGTCTGTTAATAATGGATAATGGTTTGTGTTTTCAGGGATGCTGTAACCTATTTCCTTTTTTTTGCCATGGAAATCAGCACGAACTCTTGGGTGCTCAACTCTTCTGAAAAGCAAACAGATTAGACAAATATCCTTATAAAAGCGTGTGTTTAGGTGCTTTTCTCTCTTCTGCTGTTACAGTTGACGGATTCCCTGAAGCGCCTGAAGGACAGTTCCCTTTCTTCCGCGGGATCCTCCGTTACCCCAAACAGCAGCACACCCTTTTCCCATGACACAGCCTATTCCAGCTGTCGGCAGGACACCCCAAACTCGTACAGCCAATTCACCCCGCAGTCCCAAGGAACACCCCACACCCCGCGCTTGGGGACCCCCTTCTCCCAGGACTCCACCTACTCCAGCCGCCAGACAACGCCCGTGTACCATTTTGGGCAGGACAGCGGGTACAAACCCAGGAGGCACGAGACGAAATTCACGGATGCGTACAACCGTCGCCCGGGACACCACTACGTGCACAACTCGGCGGGGGTGTTCCGAGGCACGGAGCATCAGTTCAGTACCTTCAAATCCCATCAGCAGGAGCCAGTTCAGTTCTCTCACACTCCTCCCCTGAGCCACTCTAGTTCTTCGAGCTACAAATCTGCCTTCTCTCCCTACCAAGCACCAGCTGTATTTCCCCAATCCGACGAGCAGCCGTTTCCCCAGACTTCCAGGGAGACGGAGTACCGGCGACCTGCGCCGCCTCCCACCGAGATGGTTGTGGAAAGCAGCGCTGCCCCAAGCATCGATTTTGTCCCAGTGAAGGAGAAACCGGAGGAGCCTCCGCCCTTGCCCGACTCGAACTCTGCTCCTGAACCGAGGCCCGCGTCCTTCTCTCAGACTCCAGAGAGGAGTGAGACCCCTGGCACCCCCACCATGGAGTCTGAAATGCAGCATAACAGTTTAGACTCAAGGATTGAGATGCTCTTAAAAGAGCAGAGAACAAAATTACCCTTTCTTAACGAGCATGACTCGGATAATGAGATCCGAATGGAAGGTAGCCCTATTTCCTCCTCTTCTTCCCAGCTCTCCCCCATCCCAACGTACAGTTCGAACTCTCAGCCCGGTTTCAGGGGTCAGACGCCTTCCTCGCGCCCTTCCAGCACAGGCTTGGAGGACATCAGCCCCACACCCTTACCTGACTCTGATGACGACGAGCCCATCCCTGGGACAGCTTCTCTGAGTCAGAATTCCCGGGCGACATCGGAGGCCAGCATGACTCCCATTGATCAGCTGAGCAGGACCTCCAAAATTGAGACCTCGGAGGTTAAAGAAATGGTGCCTGGTGACCAGACTCCAACATCAGAAAAAATGGACGAGGTAAGTGAGCTGGAACTGAGTTATGAAGCTTTGCACGTGTCCCCAGAGCTGGACAGGATTGGGAATTGCACTTGTCTTCGTGTTGTCAGAGCTTGGGGTTCCTGGTGGATTTTCCTTTTACTCAAGCCAGCTGGAAATGAGTTAGCTGTGACACAAAGTAATGGTCTTAATTTGCCAGTCTCCAGCTTTCCTTATTTATAATATCAGCCTGCTGCAATTTATAGCTTCAGGAGAGCTCAAGGACTGCACAAGCCACCAAAGTTTGGCCAGTGCTCAGGCTGTGTGAAGGTCCCGAGTGTTGACAGACACTTAAGCCACTAGAGGAGTTAATGGAGCACTTTCTGCCATTGCAGTGGTCCCTGAGCAGGGGTGTGTGTGCAGGCACACACTTGCTTCACGGGGCTTTCATGTTGCACTGAAGTTTTGAGTGTATGTGGTGTTTGAAAGCTCTCCAGCTATTCCTGCCATCTGCTTCCAGCGGGAGACAGTTGCTGGGTTTTAGTACTCACTTTGCTCGGGAGAGAGGGAGTGTTTGAAAGGGGGAGGTGGTTGACTTGTGGGGGATGTGCTCCACTGAGTCTTCCAATAATAGAGCGGAGCTTGTTGCCTCTGCCGGGGCATTTGTGGCTGAAGAGGGAGAGAGCTGAGCAGTGTGGAGTGGTGCCAGCAGACAGGAATTATGTTGCATGGCGTGTCTGTTTGGGAGGTCTGTTGCAACAAATGTGAATATCACTGCAGTGGACGTGTTGGTCCTATTGTGCTGTGCCAAGGAAGAGTCAAAATACAGATCTCTGCAAACACCAGACCTTTCTCCTCAATGTTTATGATGGTCGTGCAAGCAGATGAAACTGCTGTCCCTGGTGTGCAAGAATGCTGCAGTCAAGAGGGCCGGTCTTGTGTAAATGTCCTGAGTGCGGTAGATCAATTTAATTTACTCATAAAACTTTGCCGGGGTTAAGCTGCCAGAATGGATTTCCCTCCAGTGGTTTGCAGTTGCGAGGTTTTCGCCGGAGAAGCGGCTGCGTTTCAGGAGAGGAGGAGCTGCTCCTGGAGCTCTGGGCTTTGCAGGGTGCTTCACTGGAGGGAAAGCTCTGCAGCAGGAACAGCGCAGGTCTGGGTGCTAAATAGTGGAAACATTGTGATTGTGCTGGATATTTTGTTTTTTCTGCAGTCCTTTCCAAACCTGCTTGTCCTTGCAGTTGCCAGTTTAGAGCCTTTGAAACAATTCAGCTGCTTGAGTTCTCATTCATCATCCAGGCTGGCCCAGGCTCCCCTCTTGGGAGGCAAGTCCCTGGCCGGTGGGGCCTGATGATGTGTTAATTAGGAATGGAGTTTTGATTCCTTAAGCTCCGGTCTGGCAAGCTTAAGAGGGGATACTCTTAGTTTGCCTAAAAACCAGCGAGGAAAATATCCCTCATCTCCTTGCCTTTCTGGGTTTGTATCTGCTGCCCTTGCACTCATGCAGGTGGGTTGCAGCCAGTTCTGAGCGTGTGTAGGAAGATGGGTGGGTGCCAGCGTGGTGTGTGGGGTCAGGCGCCTCTGTAGGTGACACCGGGGCTGGGGGCCGGCTGGGATGTGCAGTTGTAGGTTGTGATATGGGGCAGCAGCGTTGAAGCTCATGTTAAGTCTTTGTTTCCCCTTAAAGAGACGCTGGTGTCAGAAGTTCATGTTGATGGTTCTGTGATACAAAACGATGTAAGTGCCTCAGTCCTCTGCAGAAGCCAGAGCAGTGGTAGCAGGGTCTCCATGCAGGCCATTTCTGCCTTATTTTTCTTCTCCCTCCAAAAAAGTTGATGTTTGTTGTTGGAGCTGTTTATTTAAAGTTCCTCTTGGTTACAAATCACACTCTGCTATTCTGACATGTTTGAAAAGTTGCCTGTGCCTTTCATTACTCCTTGTGATGCAGAAAAAACGATCTCCATGTGTTTTTGCTTCCTTTCCCCACCCTTCTCCCCACACATTTTTTTTGCTTTAGAAAAAGGCTCTTCTGGCTTCTCTCTCTTTTGCTGAAGGAGCAGAGCTGAACAGTGACTTAACATAGGCTGAAATTTGAGCTGCAGCCTTCCAACTGAGTTAGAGAGGGGCATTGAGCCTGTGTAAGGGCTGGAAAGCTGAACCTCTGGCTTCAGCCTATTGTGGTACCACCATTCAGCTGCAGTCCTTCAGAGAATCCTCCAGCGAAACAGAGGGAAGGCAAACACGAATATTTCTAGTGACTATGTGGCTTGGGGAGCAGAGCAGGAATAATACCTTAGCACAGGGAAGGCTCATTAAGTATCATAAGGAAGCAATAAAGTGCAGAGAGTTTGAACTTATTTACTTAATATTTGGCTCTTCAAGGGTCAGAGCAGCCCCAGGCCAGCTCTCTTTGGGTGACTGCTCTAGCTGGGAAGATCTCAGGATTCATGATGACGCCAGCAAAGTCACAGGGAAGTTTTTCCTGAGGTGATCAGTGCTTTTGAAGGACCTCCTCTTGCTTCCCATCAAAACAAGCAGGATTTTTGTCGATGATTGCTGATGCAGTAACATCTGTTCTGTAAGTGAAGTGCTGTCAAATCGTCAGGCAAATTAAGCCCCCCAGATTTGCCATAAGTAAAGGAGGTAGAGCCAAGCCCAGCAAATGCTCTGATTTATCGTGCAGGACTCTGGAGTTTGATTTCAAGATCCGGTGTGATACTCCTAAGCCAGAGTTTGGCAGGGATTTCGGGTGTGGGAGAGGAAGGGCTCTGCATCTGTCTCCAACACCTAACCCAGCTAATCTCGGAGCAGTGATTAAGGTCTGCAGAGAAAGTCCAGCTAAGCTTAGCCAGGGGACCAGGCTGAGAGGTGGAACAGTGGGATGTGGGCAGTGCGAGGTAAGGGGGGGAAAAGGATCCTTTACAAACAGCACAACCTGCCAGACAGGAAGGCAGGGCAGAGAGGGCTTTTTCAAGAAACTAGAAGATGGCAAAGAAAAAAGGAAAGAAAAAAAGCTGAGCCTCATTGTTATACGAGGGAAATTTTTGAGGGCGCAATGTACAAACTTTCCTTCCTATGTGCTTGAGAAGATTAAAAGGAAAGAATTGTAATAATTTCTTTTCACAGGATCTTTGCTGTTTCGGAAGTGCAAAGGTTAAGTACGTACAGTTTGACGTTTTGACATCCCATCTGAGCCAGGTCTTGTTTTGGCTTGGCTTGTGACAGGAAGAGGCCCTGCCTTTGTGCTGGGGAGGGCGACAGGATTGCAACGAGTCACTTTGTTGTGTATTGATGATGCCTTTCATGTTTCAGCTTATGAATGTATCAGTTCGTGTGCATAGCCAGCATGTAATAGGGAGACTGTATGGCTGACAATGGTATTTTTCCAGATTTATAAGTACAAAAGCACTTTTTAATTGAGGGATCAACAGCCTCCTGTCCTCCTGGTAGTTTGGCTAAGCACTGAGTTACTGAGGTGGGAGGGGTGCCTTAAAAATGCCAAAGATCATCATAAAAATAAAGATCCCGAAGCGTGAATGAAGCGAGAGCAGTTCTGCTGCTTGCTGGCAGCTTTAGCGAATGGATTGGGGAGTGAATTGGAAGTTACACAGTGCCCAGCAGCCCTAGAGACCCTGAAAGCCACTGCTGTCACCAGCTGTCTCACCCGGCTGTTGTGGATGTTTTTAATGCCGGGTGCTGAGGTGCCCCTTGCAGGACAACATCAACATCCCTGGGATGAGCTGTGTGGGTGCAGTGGGTCCTCTTGCAGCTGCCCAGGGAGAATTTCCCGGCTGTGCTCACACGCAGACGAGGTGGGTCAGGCTCAGCCCTACAACAAGTTCTCCTGAAGTCCCCGAGGTTACATCTGGGCTGAATTCACCCTTCGTGTTGAAGCATCTTTGGCTTCTTGTGTGGTCATGGCCAGAACTGGAAGAAATTTTTGTTGAAGTGTTGTATTGTCCCTCTGGAGCCTTAGCAAGATGTGATGACATTCCCCTCAAGACACTGCCTTGTGTCTGGTGTGGCTCCATGCTGCTGCATCCCCAGCCAGACTGGGCAGTGTTTCAGTGGCTGCTAAATGATTCCCCATTCCTGCAGAGCCAAATTCAGCCTTTAGTGTTCAAACTCTTGTGAGACAAAACAGAGCCCAGGTGTTGTCCAGGCAGTGAGAGGAGCTCTTGAGGGTTTTGGTGCTCGCAGTACCTTCAGTGGTTGCCCCAGGGGCAGCTGATGCCCCTTGGAGCTGAGTTGACCAGGAGCAAGTCCATCTGTGCCTGCAGGAGGATGTTCTCCTCCTGTGGTTGTGTGGGTTGGAGGCAGCCCCGTGTTCCTGGGACATTGATGATGAGTTACCTGGAGCCTCCTAAAGGTAAAAACTCATCTCTGCTGAGAGATGTTTCTGGGCTGAAGAGGACAGAAGTGATTTATCCGAGGTAAACGCACATAAGGTTGAGAAGGTAGATCCTCAAGAGCCAGGAAATCTGATACCTTCGTTTCCACAGTAACTGTGCAAGAGCCCTTACGCCCATAAGTAGCTGTTATGTGTATATCACATATATGGGTACACCTGGGATCCAGTTTACAGCGGGAGTGGGATTCATCATTTCTGAAGGGAGATGGGGAGAGTAGATGGGGGAAATGGTTGCTCTGAATGTAGCCTTTTAATTGAAGAAGGGAGAAAAACCTGAGAGCTGTGATTTATACCCAGTCTCATAAGCACTTTTTCAAATTTTCCTGCCTCCTGAGCTCTTGCGAATGCGATCATGCCTGACAGAACCAGTTCCTAATGGAAACTCAAAAAATAGGTATCATGTTATGACCATGAATTTCCAGAAATGCAGCCAGCCAATGCCCAGGCAGCAGAGATTTGGATGACTGCTGTGGTTTTACATGTGAATTACACCAGCCATGCTAAACCTGTGAAATTAAAATGAGAGTGAACTGCTTAAGCTGTGGGTTCAGTTCTGCCCTCCCTGACCCACGCACAGCAGCAGTGAGAAGCCACAGGGACTTCAGGGGATCTTGCGGAGTTTAAGCTTGTTCAGAAAAGAAAGGCAGCACACAAATCCCTCAAAAGGTGATTTAAATGTGACACTGCATTGGCCCCTTTGAGAGCTCAGTGATCTGTTCAGCCTCTGAGTCCTGAGGAGGGAGCAGGCTGGGGCAGGACTGCAGCCCTGCATCCTCCTGGGATGCTCAGGGCTGAGTCAGTTCCTGAACAACCTGGCCAAGGCAAGGATGTCCAGACTCCCGGAGCAGTGGAAGTGCAGGTTGTTATTTTCCCCTTTTTTTCAGAACTGATGCTGGAAGACCACAGGCAGGGACTGCTTCCTTGTACACTGATTCATTTACCACATGACAACCTGCTGCTCCTACCAAAATTTATATGAATCAGAGGAGTCTGTTTTTGCTAAGTTGTATTTCACTTTTAATTTTTGGTATTTGGCTCCGATTTGATTCTTGGAGTGCTTGCAGAGTGGTTAGCAGAGCAGAGGGCTTGACCAGACAAATGTTCAATAGAGGAAGCAGCAGGAGGTGACAAGCCCAGTGTCAGTTTTTAGAGTCACTTTTCCAGAGCAGGATTGCGTAGGAGTCACCTGGCATTCCGGGTGATAAACCCCTCATACGTGTATGCTTCTGGGGGGAAGGAAACCTGAATGGAAAAATATTTGACTGTTTGTGGTTTGGTTTTTTTTGGATACCAAACAACTCCAGTAGAGTGGGAGGACCTGTCTCTGGTTGATAACAGAGCTGGAGATGGTGAAATGCTCTGGAGTGTAACTGAAAAATAGAAAGCAGGCTGTGGTTGGGAGGCTGAGTGGTTCTTTTGCTCTCACACCAGGCCAAGGCTTTGAGGCTTTTGCATTTTGCATACCTGATAGAACTGACATTGCCATTCCTTTTTATAAATCACTGTTGCTGACAATACTCTCACCACTAGCTCAGTTTGTTCTGGTTTTCCACCAGTGACTTTCTGTAAATTTTCAGTTCCTGGTGGACTGGCTATTTATGCTTGAACTGCTTGTTAATCAGTAGAGCATTGCCTATTCTGTGTTTGTGTAATTTTTAGATGCTCCTGCACTGCAAAGTTAGATTCAAATTACAGCGTTTAACCATAGCATGTAACTCATGGTGGAATAATATCTGCGAATCTGAGCTATGCAGACCATCCACAGTTAGAAAGCCCTTGGCATCTTCCTTTTGCTGCTTGCAGAGTTCTTCCCATTCCTTACACCACTCAGGATTTAGCAGTGACGATATTGAATGTTCAGATGTCATAAATGCAGGCTGTGAAGCCTCACACTGAAGTGACACGTTTTCCTCACGGTTTCTCCAACCCATTATCATTCCAGTTGCGTTTCGCATCTGATGGCTGTGAAAAGTGACCAAGGGAATGCAGACAAGTTACTGGATGGCGGCGTGTGTTGCAACATGCAGTGACACTGAGAAAACGTGCCAGTGTGTTAGGTAATCAGTAGAAATATTGAGAAAATAATTGCTGTTAACATATTGTGCTGGCAGCCGCCAGAACAGCACTAATTTCTGGGTCTGGTTATGAAGATGCCGGAGCAGCCGCTGTGTTCTATATGTGTCTGTGTCTGACACAGAGCACTGAGCAGACGAGCTCTTATTCAAATTTCTGCTGGCTGGTGCCTTTCCTGGAGTCCTCTAAATAGCTGCAGTTCATCAGTAGAACGTTTTTTCCATATCGCATCAATTTTGAGGCCCATGACTTTGCCACCCCCCTTCTGTTAATTTTAATTTTCAGTTTGGGGTACTTGTTTGTACCTAGTGAAGACGGGGCAGAACTCAAAATGAAACTTGTGAGATCGCTAACTCTGAGCATCGCGTACCTGCCCACAAGGGCTCTTTTGACCCAGACATGTTACTGCTGTCTCAGGGTTTATAATGAAAGTGCAGTGCTTGCTTTTGGAAATGCCCATTCATCATGACAAAAAGACTGCTCAAACTTTGTGCTCCTAAAAACAAAATATTTTATAAAACAAAGAAAAAAGAAAATGGTAAAGGAGTAAAGAAGAAGTTTAAAGTGTTTTTTAATTTGCATAGTGCTAAAATAAGGTCAGTGTCTGCATTCACACATCTCCAGCGGTGCAGACAGGCCTCATGAAGTGGAAATAGCGAGGCAGCAAATTGGGATTTCTCATTTCCCTCCAGGCTGGAATAGGTGGAGTAGGTTTGCTCCTCTGGCTGTTGCAGGAGTTGCTCTAGGAGCAGTGAGAGTGGAGGAAGTTGTTGGTGGCTCCGGCCGTGGCTCTGTGAGCGGAGGGCACCGCGAGCCTGCGCTGGAACCAAAACCGCCCGGACACGGGGCTGGCAGCAGTGCCTGTGCTTGGGGGTTTGCCTGCAAAAAGGTCAGACAGCTGGAGCTCAGCTTCCAGTTTTCCCTCGACTTCGGCACCTTTTCGTGGTGCTTGGAGCTGCTGGCTGCTCCGAACGCTGTGTTTGGACTGTGTATTTATGTGGAGTTGATAACAGTGTGCTAAGTGCAATTATCACACACCTTTGACCAGCTCACCTGCGTTTTGCTCAATCTCTCTCCCTGTATCAGGCAGTAAGTCAGGGAGGTGGTTGGGAAAAAGGCTCTGAGAATGGTGCGGAGGGGAGGAAGAGGAGAAGCAAAGATGGTCTTGCCAGGGTCCAGTCCTTCCTGTCTTTCCTCCTTGCCTGCACCTTCAAGCATTCAGGGTGGGATGTCCTCAGGCTCCCCGCTGCCCAGATTCCCTGTGCCACTGAGTGCAGTGACAGAGCCTTAGGAAGAAGAGGGCTGGGGATAGTGCAGGTTGGGTGACACTAAGGACAGATGGGGTTCTGTTTTTCCTGAGCCTTTTTCCATCCGGATCAAGGAATTGGCTGTCTGCTGCTTTTGTGGGTGGCGTGGAGTGGGAGTTGCTCTCTTCCAGATTTTTTCCAAAAGAACTGTGTTTGGCAGTGAGCAGATGCAATTTTGTGCTCATGTCCAAGCGGCGTGTCCGCCTCCCGTGGTGCGGGATCAACATGTGTTGCACACACCAGGGAGAGATTCCCTGTGGAGCCTGGGGAGGGATTGCTGAAGCAGACAGCTTTTCTCCAGGTTTCCCTTTTCCCAAAGGAGCTTGTTATTTCTGGTGCCTCATGTATCCCAGGCAGAACAAAATAGCCCTATTTGAGGTGATGGCGGCGTTGTTTGGTGGAAGCAGGAGCCGGTGTGATGTTGGCACGTGGCTCTGGGGACCGTTTCCCAATCCAGTCCTTGTTGCTAAGCAGTTGCCAAATGTGGCATTTTGGTCGGCAGATGTGGCTGAGAGTTTCCAGTGCAGATAATTGAAATGTTGTCTTTGAAGGATGCAGATATATGTGAGCAACTGTTATCGTGGTGCTACAAGCATTTTGCTATTGTCAGGAAAGAAAAAAATACTTGGAAAATATGAAAATCCTTCGTACTGCATGAAATTATTCAAATTACAGTAAGACATAAAGGGCAATCTACCAGTGGAATGTATGCTGTGGAGATGTGTGTGAAAGGATGAATTTTGACAAGGGAATCTCGACGAATTTATTTTCTTGTTAATACAGTGTCAGATGGGATGTGTCTCCTGCATTACCTCAGAAAAGTGCTAACAGCAGATGGGTTTGCAAAGCTGAGGTGTGTTCCAGGTCGGTGAGAGGCAGGCAGTTGGTGAGGGTTTGGTGGCAAGGGGCAGCCTGGCCCCAGCAGAGCCCTGATGGAGGATGGCGTCCTGATGCTGGGGTTGCTTTTAAATTCCCTGGGAGCTGGCATCGTGCTGGGAGCACCCAGCCTGGCTGCAAGGCGGCTGAGAGCCCTGCTGGGCTGGATGCTCAGGCTTCAGCTTGAGGAAATCTTGTTGCATGACTTTGTCTTGGATTGTTGCTGGGGCACACGTGCTGCAGTCAGAGAAGTGGCAGTTTTTGCGGCATTTTTACTATTTTAACTCTGGTATGAAGAGCATTGCACAGTGCAGTTGTTCTAATGAGGCACAACTTCAGTATCACGTCCAGCGAGATGTTTTGATGATGGTCTGTGATGTAAGTACCACTGTGCCGCTCTGGTGCTTCAAAAGGTGCTGAGGCCAAACGGTGCTAAGTAATAAACAATGAACTGCAAACCACCACGGCAGCTGTTCCTGCAGACCTGCTGAAAAAATAAAAAGATGCCCATGCCTCCCAGCTGGTCACCTGGATCAGTGAACGGGGCATGGAATGCATGAGCACAGAGCTGCGTTTGCCGGGTTTTGTGCCTTTCTCACAACTGTTTCACATAACTCTAAATAAGTAACCTGCCTTTTTTAAGGCTTCATATATAACTTCAAACTAATGAACCAATCTGATGGGAATGCTGCTTTAAAAATACAATAAGAGCTGTGTGATGGAGAGGGCTTTAGCTGTGTCTGCCCAGGAATGGGCTGTGGTGATGCTGTACTCCTGTGAGCTTCTGCAGGGCTTCACTCATCTCGAGCATTTTAGCAAAGCTCTTTAAATCAGGTAGTAAAGGAGTGAGTAAAGTAAATGTCACCAGCATGGGGAGGCCTAGAAGAGGGCTGGAATGATGGCTCTGAGGAGCAGAACGTGGCTCACCTGGTGCTGGCTGCTGCTGAAGGGCTCTGCCGTGGACACGCTGCCCTTCCACCTGAGCAGTCACCCGTGGGAGAGCTTGGTTACAGCTCTGCTGCCAGGGAGAGCGGGAGAGACTTCAGACTGACTCACGAGTGATGAAGGAAAAGGCACATCTTCACCTTTCCTTGGCTGTCTGTGTAGTCGGGGGTTATTTCCTCTGGGTTACTGAGAGTGTGCACTGAGCAGCTCCCCGGGGTCCCTCCCGACCAGCAGATTAGCAACGCTCAGCTCAGAAGCTGCTGCTGGGCCTGTCTTCCACAAACACCTAATCCATTTTTCAACCCATCTGCACTCCTGAGCCTGGGCAGCATCCTGTGACAGTGAGGTGCGCAGCTGAATTTTGTTGAATTTCCCGGTGAAAAGTGTTTCCGTGTGTTTGTTTAAACCTCCTGCTTGCTAATTAGGGGACAGGTGGGGAAATCAGCACACTTTTCCTCTCCTCTCATTTTTGCATATTTTATGCCTGCACAAATGGCAGTGGGAATGCAGCCCAGCAGGGGGGTATTTCCACCCTGGTGCTTTAGAACACTTGTGGTTATACAATTTATTTTGCATACGGTGGGGATAGTTTGATAGTAAAAGTCTGGTATCTTCTTGAAGGCCATGAGAAATGTTATGTCCTGCACAGGGATTATTTTTGTTAAGGGATCAGTCAGCAGTTGGCAGCCCCAAGGGTTGTGTTTCTATCACCCAAAGGGAGTGGTAGTGGGGAAAAAAGCTGCATTTCCCTCACTGGGCAGGTTTTGAAAAAGGACAGCTTGGAGGTATTTCTTGCTGTTTGTCGTAGAAAAAGATTTTTGTTTTAATTAATATATTACATTCCTCAGTTGATGAGCCTGATTCTGTCCTCTCTAACTGCATGCACTTAGTTAAATCTGAGTACAGCAAGAGAAGAAAAACCTAAGCAGGAAATAAAGCAGTGAAAAATTCAAGATGCCTCCAGAGAGCAGAGAAATGTTACCAAAGGGGAACTGTTTCTTGCTGGCCTCACCCTGACTTTTGAGGAAGAACGTCTACCCAGCTGCTGGAAATAGGCTCCCCAGAGTGAAGGATCTCCTGCGGTCTAGCTGGGTTTTAATGCATCTGCTGCTTTGCTGGGAAGGACTTGTTAGGTTTGTGTTGTAATGCTCAGAAAACGAGGAGCTGCTGAGCTCGGTAGGGTGCCGCGCATGGTTTGTGGTCACTGCTGCGAAGGACACGCAGCCCGGCCACCGCCAGGGAGGGTTTGTGTCTCCTGAGCCCCCGGGACCACTCCAGGGCTGCATCCCAGCACACCCAGAGCATTTGTCCTCCTCCAGTGGGGCCTCTGTCCAAAGTGGGTAAAAGCTTTTTGTCAGTCAAGATCGCATGGGCTGGCTGAACCATCTTCTCTAGTTTTTCTGGGAATTTCAGAAACACGGCAGATGTCCTCTTGTCCTGTCTGGGGTGATGGTGGTGGCTGTCCCCAGGACAGACAGCCACAGGTTTTCTTGTTTGAAACCATACCGTGCAGCCACCATGACTGCAGTTAGGGTGATAACGAGGTCCTAAAGACCTTACCAACAGTGTGCTCCCTCTTTCACGCCTATTTCTTTTCAAATAGCTGGTGCTGGGCTAGAACGGAGCTGCTGGAAGGAGGGTGGTGTGGAGTCTGTGTGACCTCCCAGGCCAGCAGTGGAGGGCTCATGAAACCTCAGGAGAAGCGTTCAGGAAAGGGAAAGGTTCACATACAAATCAGGGCTTTAAATCTTTCCCTTTACTCGTTTCACGCTTTTTGGAGTGTTAAATCTGTGTGTTTGTAAAGGGCTTTTCTGGGCTACCTGCCTCAGCTGTGGGCTATGGGCTCCTGGATTTTCTTGCAGGTGCCAAAACCAGTTGGGCACCTTTGCTTCCCAGCTGCATGGACAGATCAGGACTGCACCCTGGAAATTCAGGGCAAGCGTAGCTGAAGCTCTTGGAGAGGGGAAGGAGGAATCAGACTCATCATTTGAGGTGCCTGTTGAGAAGGAAGGAAAGTGTCTGAACTGCTGCCGTGGAATTGCTGTTGGCCCCTGGATCTGAGGGTGGATGGGAGTGAGCAGCAGAGCCTTAAAGGATGATGCTGATGGATGATCTAACAAAAACTCTTTTCTTTTGCCCACTCTCCTTCAAGACCCAGAATGCCTTCATTTCTGCCCTCCCTTGTGAGGAGACTCAGTGTTGCACAGGTTGGGGACATCCAGGTCTTGCGAATGAAACCGCTGTTGGTACTCACACTGAAATGCAGAGAGCACTGAACAGGACACTGAAAATGCTGCCGTAACTGTGATAGCCACGTGATTGCAGATACTCAGGGGTGCAGTAGTACTGTGTGAAAGGAGAGGAGTATCAAACTGGCCTAGTTGTGCTGATTAGAACTGTTTAAATATAGTGTATGTACAACCTATTCTTCAACAGGCTGCTATCAGCTGGGGAGCTAGACTGTTTTCCATGCTTATCTCCTTTCTTATCACCCTCTTGGTAGCAAGATCTGAATTCATGGCTCCATTTGACCTGAGGTTTAGTATGAGGGTGAGGTCAGGGGCTGGCATGTGAGCTCCTGCCTGGCACTGAGCTGTGAGGGATCTGTGTACTCTGCACATGCATTATTGCAGGGTGGTTTTATTTTTTTATTTGTAGGTGGACTCTGATCTAGTGTTGCCAGTTCCCTTTATCTTTGATTGCAAAGTACCTGCTTTGGAAATGTGGGTGCATTTCTGCATACCAGTTTGAAAAGCAAGACAGCATTATAGAATCATTTGGAAAATGAGTTCTACAGTGTGATTTCTCCTGAATTCCTTGCTTTTCTATGCATCTTTAGAGAAGCAGATGCTGCCTCGAGCTCTGCATCTTTTGTGTGTGGACAGACCTTAGAATAAAATAATAGCTGAGGTGGCAGAAAATCACAGAGGAGCCCATTGCATGCGCACACTGCCTTTCTGTTTCTCAGAGAGGCTGTTCAGTTCCTCTGTTGGATTTGGCTGGTTAGTTCCCAGAACTCTGCATCACTGAACCTGGTGTCTGAAAAGGGCTTTACCTGGGTGAAGCCAGTCTGGCTGTATGAAAGTCTTTGGGAGAAGCAGAGTACATTCCCTGACTAATTTATCTGTAGGGGGTATTTTCTTGCCACTCTACCATCCTTTTATGCATGACTTAGCTTCCCAGCCGACTAAAGCCTTTGAAGTTAGATTGCAAATAGCTCTTCAGCTGTCCCTTCCCCCCATCTAAAATAGGGAAACCAGAACAACCATTGCTGTGGAAAGAGCCTGCCTTGTTACATGGCTTCCCAATGTTAACACCCCGCTCTTTTCCTCCTTCCTTTTCCCTACCTCCTCCTCCCCTCTTTAAAGAAACCCTTTTTTTTCCCCCCCTTAATAAGATCTACTTAAGACTTGAGGGAAAAGGCCATGGTTCCATGAGATGGTAAATCCAATTTTAGGGTGTTTCATGTGTGATGAAAAACGCTGTGGCCGCATGACGCTGTCCCTGAATTGGCACACATTCGCCCTGCCAGTTCGGATTTGTCCACATAATGCACGAGGGGCGACTGTCCAGTCAGGCCTCTCATGGGGGCACACACGGGCTGCCCAGGCCTCCCTGAGCTCGGGCTGGGGGCCGCTGACTCCCCCATCTCATCCTCTCACTGTATTTTGTGACCTGCCTGGCTGGATGTTCACGTCGGTCGCCGCTCAGATCTGTGCAGTCGGGGCCTCTGGAAGTTTCCAGTCTCGGGAGTGTGGACCCCAAGGATGTTACACTGGCCTCTCCCTGCAGACCAGGAGAGTCTCTCATGCACGGGAACCCAGAGGCAATGTCTGGCTGCTCCAAGTATCCCTTCTCCGATGATCTTGCCGACAGGAGCAGTGTAACCACATCATACACCATGAGGTTTGCAGTTCAGAGCCCCCTTCTCCTTTTGGAAGGGGGACAGACCTGAATTGAGCCATCCCCTTTGTGGAAGGTGATGGTGCTCTTAAAAACAGGGCAACCCCCTCAACCTAGCCCTGTTTGCCCATTCATCTCTTCAGGCTTTCTGCTGGGGCAGATCTGGCAGCTGTTTTCCCACTGGCTTAATTCCTTGGCTCTGAGGATTTCTGTCCTAGGAAGCTCTTGCAGTGGGCTCTTGAAATCCATGATGAAAACTGGACTGTGATGCTGTCTTGCCAAGAGAATGGATTTCTGAAAGTACTGAATGATGATTGAGTGTTCTCCCGTTGGGATCACATTCCTCAAGTTGTCTTTTTTCTGGATCAGTGAAGATCTGTTTACCTCGGACTGCACCACACGAACTTCCCGCCTCTGTCCTCTTGCTTCACCTAGAATTGTCTGTTCTTCCCTGCATCACTTGTTGAATGAAAGAAGTTTTAGCCTCCTGGAAATGCCTAGAGGCTGCCTGAGTGGGTGTTTCTTACTCCAGGATCCATGTTGACTTCTGGAAGGAAGAATCCAGGCATCATTTCCTACAGCCACTAGAGCTCCTATGTACAGTCAAGTGAAAACAGTCTGAATCCCTCCTGTTCAAGCATTGCATTAATTTTCTCCTATTTTTGGGGGGGGGGGGGGGGTTTTGTGTGGATCATTTCATGCCCTGTGTCACTTCAGGGGCTTTGCTTTGAGAAATCCTGATTTAAGCTCCTGCTCGGTTCCTTTCCTTGGAGATGTTGATGTTATTCCACTGTCCTGCAGGGAGACAGGATAATCCCCTCTGGAGTCTGAAATGGGGCCTCGAAGTGTCGAGTCCCATTTCAGCTGCTCAGTGCCTATGAGGGCCTGCAGGAAGTGTGGTGTGGATTTGCATGAGGCTGGGATGCTCTTTGGCACTGCTGTCCATCCTACAGGAGTCATTTTTGCTTGTTTTGTCATCTTAATTCTCTGGATTTTCTGATGGTGGCATGGACTGTTGGGCAGCCGTCCAGCTCTCCTGCTGTCCTTAAAACATAAGTCAATTTACTTCTGTTCCTGGTGTCAGGAAACGCTGGAAGTGAGTGAGGAGACCTTTTGCCTTTGTAAGCATCAGCCCCATGTGCCTCTCCCTCTCTAGAGCCCTTCCTGCCCTGCACTGACAGCCCAGTGGAGCTGCTTCCCTGCATCCTTCCAAACCCCTCCTTGTGGCGTCTCCCCATGTGCAGGACGGTCTAATTAGGGACCAGCACCCGATGGAGCACATTGTGAGACACAAACAAGCACGTGGCATTTCCTCACCCTTGTCCCCCTCTTCTGGGACCAGCAGGGTCTTCTAGGGAATTCTCCCTCTATCCTCTGTGGTTTGAGATCAGCTCAAAGTTCCCTCTTGGCCTCAGGAAGGAAAGTGAGTGGCGTAAATTGGGCTGGCGTTTGCAGGGCTGTTTGTTTACGGTGAGCACTTGGATATTATTGTCACTTGTTTTACTTGTTGGGCAGCCCTGTAGGTGTGGGGAGCATTGTCCGTGCCAAAGAAGTGCTGCAAGTTAAGTACCAGACCAAAACACAACCTGAGCCAACACAGTGTGTCAGGTGGGACATTGTCATCACAGAGAGCTTGAATTCTCTTTTTCAGGTAGTGAGAGGTACTTTGGCAATTGGTACTAGAGAAACCAAAACACCCAAGGAATGTCTGTCCTTCTGTGAGAAATCCCTGCTCTGTTATGGCCTTTTTGGTGTCCCTTTTTGTGGGATACAGCATTGAGTCCACCACTCTGATCTGTGTGTTTGCAGCCTTTGCTTGTGAGTTCATTTGTAAAGTGCTGAATAATATATATTTATATATAACCATATCAAAACCTCGCAGTCTTCTTTCTACAGATAGAATCACATGTTGCTGGAGATACTTTATAATCACTGATTTGTAACATGTAAATCTTTCCATTTGCCAATTACTGAGCTGGGCATTTTATTGTAGTGTAAACTCCAGAAAGTTGCCCCAATTAAAAGCCGCTGTGGTTGCCCTCGCGGGCTCTGACTGCAGCAGGAGGACTGGAGCTCTCTCAGCTGCCCAGAGGAGGTTGAAAGACCTGACTAACCCACGGGGAGGAGGCAGCAACCTAATTCCAGCATCAATCCAGGCTGTGGTGGTGGTGGGCTGGCCACTGCGAGCCACCACGGGCGCTGGGGACAGCACAGTGACCTGACCAGGTTGGGAAGCTCCCCCAGGAAGGCGCAGGCAGCAGTTTGCTCTGTGTTTTTGCTGCTGCTGCAGCTGGACTGCTGGCAAACCACCTGGAGTGGCTCTGCCCTCCTGTGCTCCGCGTCTGCAACACCGAGGAAGCACCGCCCTTGTGCGTGTTCCTCCCGAGGCAGGGCTGTAATTATGGTTAGCAAAGTCAGAATACTTGTGGGCATTGTAAATAAGGTGCCGAGTCTGCCTTGTTCGCACCTGACACGGCGAGGTGTGAATGCTCAGCACGGTCCCTCTGCCAATGTCATCGTGCCCAGCAAGGCAAGAGGGCAGTTCAGAGCCATGGCTCCTCCTCGTGTGCTCTGCCTCGAACGTGGAACCTGCAAGATAAAAGCAGAATAAAAATGAACAGAGCAATACTCTTTGAAGCCCTCGCTGGGCTTGTAGATTTTGGGCCGCAAGAGGTGTTTGGTATTTACACTGTTAACAGAGTGAATGGTGGGATTCTCTGGGCTGAACTTGAAAGGAGTTTTTCAGTTGTCTTAGAGGAAGAGTTACAGGTGGCTGGTTGGTGACCTCAGGCTTGATGGCGGCATAAGGAATGTGGCAGGTTTGAAACATCTCGTTCTCTCTAATGTGCCCTGCTGCAGGAGTCTGAGAAGAGAACTGTGTGTTTGAGAGCTCAAGCTGGTTTCACCAGGGATCGTGGCTCTAGGGCTGTTTTCCGTGTCAAACACAGCACAGGCAGAGAGGGGCCCGGTGTGAGCCCAGCGTGGGGAGGCAGCTGGAGTTGGGGGACAGGAGGTCGGAGGGACCTGGAGTCTGTTCTTGACTCTGTTAGCAGCTTGGTGTGTGACCCTCTTCAGTCAGTTGTCCTCTCCTCCTCACCTCCAAAGGCTTTTCCTTCCCTGCTTTTTTGTAAGGATAAAGTGTGAGATGATCACTTGTTCACTTGTGAATTTTTTTCAACCGTTGGACTTAATCCAAAACCAAGTGATGACTGTTTAACCAGGTTAGAAAAACTTTTTTGTCCAAGAGTCCCTTCTGATTTCAGTTCTAGCTTTATTGAAAAACATGAAGGCTGATGCCCTTGTACTGTGCTGAATGCCATCGATCCTGCATTTCATTATTTTGATGCGCCAGAGCTCGGCCAGGTAACGCCAGAGTAGTTGCTGTGTTCAGTGGTACAATTCCCTACCTCAAATAAAAGTAATTTGGTACCCAGCAGAACGTTAGAGCGAAATGAGCTGTAAGCTGATGGTATTCAAAATGTGCTCTGAAATTCTGAGTAAATTCTTTTATCAGATGGCCTTTTAGAAGGAAATGGAAGGACGTGAAGTTCCTCAGTAAGAAAGGTACTGAACTGTGTGTACAGTGAAGGCCCCAGTCGCTGCTGTTGGGTCAGGGGATGGAACAGCCTCCTCACATCTGCAAGCTGCCAGTTCTGCATGCAAATATTAGGATCTAGTTGGGGTTTTTTTTCTGGAGGTGTTAACATTTGCTTGCAAAATGCTGGGTCTGGCTCTGAGGTGGGATCGATACCCTGCAGCCGGTGGCTCTACCCTGTCACTATTCCGGCTGATCCAGCAGTGGCATCCCAGGATGTTCCCTCATTTAACTTAAGAGTCTCTGCACACTGTGCTTGGTGTTAAAGGTGGCAATTAACATTTTGGGTGAACAGTGAATGAGGCCATTTATAACCAGTTACGCTGACATGAATCTCTCCCAACAAATTTGCATCATTAAAGAACCTTTGGAAAAATGTGTCATGCGTATAATTAAATACCTGTTTTGCTAACTCTTAATTTAATTAATCCAGAGTAAAGATGGCAGCACAAATTAATTTAGCTGGAAATGGCTTTTCTCTCAGTGGGCTGAAGGGAGGTTTTCTGGTGGCATTGTACCAGATGACCTCAGAAATAGGCCGGTGAACTCCAGGACTGATAGACACGGGGTTTTTTTGACAGGGATGGCCGTGACATTCTCATAGCAGTATGTATGTCATCCATCAGCTCACTTTTTTCTGCTTGTGAGAGCAAAGAGGGAGGCCAGCTAGAAGGCAGTTTCTTTGAAAGGACAGCACAGGTGCTTTTCAGCTCTACCCTGAGAGGTATTTGGTAGCAACCATAGTAAATGCAGGTTCAGACAGGTGAATGAAAAGGAATTCAAATAACAGAAGATCTCTCTATGTCTCCCCTTGGTTTTTCTATCCGTACCTTGATCCCTTTCACTTGGTGCCTACATTTTTCCCCCTTAGATAAGAGCAGTTACAGGAAAGTCATCTGCTTTAAATACTCGTTACTCTTAACTTTCTTTAAAGGCGTCCTTGTAGATGATCTTCTTTTGGTTTGACCTCTTTCCTAACCTCGTGATTCTTTCCCCTTGCCCCCTGTGCCTTTTCTGATCCTTTTCTCCCTGCCATTTAATCTCCTTCTCTCTCCCTTTCCATCCTGCTTGGGATAAAACTGGAGCACAGACTGTGTGCACTGTGCAAGTGGAGGTGCGTTGTCAGCCCAGCACTGTAGGAAGCAGGGAATCTGTTGTTGCTTCCTGTACACCCATCTGAGCACCAGAAGTGGGAAAAAAAAAAAGGAAAAATCTTTCAATCTTTCAAACGCGCTGGTTATTGCTTTGGCAATTCTCATTTCATCTTAAGTAAAAATTAATGCGTGTATGGATGAAGGAAGCTCTGTGCCCTAAAGCATGGAATCCTGCTAGTCCTGCCGCCTCTCTGCAATTTCAGGACTGACTTTTCTGTGTGATGTTTCCTTCAAGAGGGAAAAGCAGCCTCATTTATCAGGCAGGGCTCATTGGTGCTGAGGCTGGTGGGGAGGAGCAGACGAGTCTCCCGTGGCAGGACTGGCTGGGACAGGCTCAGGGCTGCTGGTGCTCCAGGATGGGCGGCTGGGAGGGCTCTGGGAGTCGCAGGGTCCTGCAGGAGGGACTGGGGAGAATTTGTGGCTTGACACTGCCTGGTGCTGGTGCTCCCCTGCGGCCTCCTGAGGTGACTTTTCTCCATTTCCCATCAGATGACATGAATGTGAACTTGAAGCTGATTTTGTGTGTCTTTGGTAGCCTGAACACTCCTGGCTGTCTATCCAATGCCGACCTTTAGCATCATCCAGCACTTGCAATTGGAGCCAGTGCTTTTAACAGGGCCTTTTGTGTTCACTTACTGAAAACCGGGGTCTGTTTCACAGGAATCTTGTTTACACCTGCCACAGCCGTCCTTTCTGCTCTTCCTCTGCTCCTTTCACTGGAGCTGCAGTAGTTGAAACTGCAGAATGTCCTTTCATTCCCCGGCATCCTCGGCGTGGGACGTGACCGCAATAGAGCAGCTGGGGAGAGGATGCAGGGTGTGAGACCCACTGAGGAGTGCGAGCCAGATGTGGGCAGCTCCAGGGCATGGTACAACTGGGCTTTGGAAAGACTCAAGTGCAATGGGTTGTCGCCTCTACTTTTTTGCTGTTTATTTTGGGGTTTACAAAACAACCCTCGGAGTTCTCCCTGCATGCACAGATGCACTGAAGTGACTCTGTGAGTACGGAGGAGTCCCCTCTCCATCTCCATTAGCGGGGATCAATAGCCCTTGCTTAGGGTTTGCCAGGTGAATGGTGCCTCCTCGTTGGGCATTTTGGGCACTAAAACCAGGAGTGGTTTTTGGGGGTGACCCAGGCGCTGCGGGAGGCGGTGAGTTGGTGCCGCAGCAGAGGAATGCGGGGAAGCCGGGGCGAGGGGAGGTGCCAGGACTGGAGGATTTGCACAGCTGCTGTTGCAAGCGTCGTGCTCAGCCTGCTCTCTGGTGGTAGCTGCTGTAGCAGAGATGACCTTTGATAAAACGAGAAACATTTGGAGTGATTTGGATAGTTGTGGCTGCTCAGTTTCACACAGCGACAGTTTGTGGCAGAGTCAACTCAGCTGCTCCTGCTTTTGTTTGCATACCCCAGTAAAAAATTCACAGGTTATGAACCAAATCACAGCAGCTTCAATGTGAAAACTGCCAACAAAGTCTGCTCCTCAGCAGCTCTTCCCAGAACTTCCAGGTTCTCCAGTGTCTGATACTGCTCTTTCCTTTCAGACTGGGGAGACTGAGAGGAGAACAGGCAGAAGAGGCACCTGCTGGCACAAAATGTGGAGCAAATAATAAATATCTTTGGGATCTACAGTCAGATTTGGAAAAGGGCTGAAAGTCGCCAGCAGGTTCCAAAACTCTTGCCAGGATTGTGACAGAGAGAGGCACTGGCAGACCAGTCGATGGAGATCTCCTCCTGGCTCAGCTGGGCTGCCGAAGCTCCCAGGGCAGCAGGAGGAGCGTCCCTGCCGTGCCCTGGGCTGTGCTGGGGAACACGGGGGGGCTCTTTACTGACATCAGCAATGTGAGACGTATTTTTGAACATTACAGGAACCCTGTCCTGTCTGCTGTCATCACTCTAGTCAGAGATCAGCCCCATTCGTGTTTCCTAGATAAACTGTCACCGTGTGGGTGTGTCTTCCGGCAGTGTTTGGTTACCGTGTTTCGTATCAGGGTTTTGATACCCGAGGGGTGTGAGACTCATACATGTGGATTCTTGGTGCTGGAGGCACCTGGAGCACTGAAGTGCCTGTAGGACACAGTGTGCAGGTGTCACTGTGTGCTGTTGAGGATGGAGGGCGTTCCTGAGACTTTTCTGTTGTACAGGACCTACTCAGGCAGCTTTGAGACTTGAGAGCAAGCAGGCACTCTGTCTTATTCCAGTTTCCATCCCTTTGGCAGCAGAGGTGGGACATAGTTTTAGCATTTTCTATAAGTCTGTATTTCCTGTGGCTGGTAAAGTACTCATTTTGTCCCAAAACACAACATAGGCTATGTCTTTGAATCCCAGCATTTATGACTTTGATGTTTAAAAGCTACTTAACCAGATTTGGGGTTCTTTTTTCCCATGTGAATTACTGTGGTCTAGTGAAGACTACTTCTAGTAGCAGCAACCATATGGAGGTATTATCCTTCCACAGTTAGAGGCTGACAGCAAATGAGCCAGGGATTGTAATTAAAAACTGGGTAATTATTTGTGCATGGAGAAAGCAAGGAATAAAAACTCATGGTGTAATGTACCTGTGTGTAGTAGATGCAAACAAGAGATAATGTATCTTGCAGTGAAGGACGTTTGGATTGTGTGTATTTTACCGAGCATGGGAGCAATTCCTCCTGCTCCATAGAAGCTGAGGGTTTTGTTCAGTTGGTGCTGATGCTCTTTTAGAAAGCTTTTACCTCTTGGATTCCTGAGGTCTGACACAGAAGAGAAAAGCTTCAATAGGCACCAGCTGCTCGGTGGGCCCTGTCTTTTCAGAGCATCGCTCGCTTTCCTCCGTTCCCAATTAAAATGTGTGTTAAACTTAGCTTTTGTTTGAAGCAGCCCAGCGCTGTGGTATTTAATGTAAAGAGAATGCGCTCGTCACCTTTTCTCTCTCTTTTGTGGCAGGGTCAGCATTCCTCCGGGGAGGACATGGAAATCTCTGACGACGAGACCAACCCTGCGCCCATCACCAGCGCGGAATGTGCCAAAACCATTGTGGTGAACTCCTCCGTCAGCAACACGGCCGTGATGGCCCCGTCGATCCCCCCGCTGCCACCGCCGGGATTCCCTCCTCTTCCTCCCCCGCCGCCTCCGCAGCCAGGCTTCCCGATGCCCCCGCCGCTGCCCCCGCCGCCGCCGCCCACTCACCCGGCCGTCACCGTGCCCCCGCCGCCACTGCCCGCGCCGCCCGGGGTCCCTCCGCCTCACATCCTGCCCCCGCTGCCCCCGTTCCATCCCGGCATGTTCCCGGTCATGCAGGTGGATATGATCAGCGTCCTGGGCAACCAGTGGGGCGGCATGCCCATGTCCTTCCAGATGCAAACTCAGATGCTGAGCCGCATGA
This sequence comes from Pomatostomus ruficeps, assembly GCA_013400735.1. Lineage (NCBI taxonomy): Eukaryota > Metazoa > Chordata > Aves > Passeriformes > Timaliidae > Pomatostomus > Pomatostomus ruficeps. The sequence goes on along the minus strand of VYZT01007369.1, from coordinate 22,699 downwards.
TGCAGGCGCAGAACACGTACCAGTACCCGCCGTTCATGACGGGCCGGATGCAGTTTGTGAATCTCCCTCCCTACCGCCCTTTCTCCATGGGAGCCGCTCTCGCCCGCGGGCAGCAGTGGCCACCTCTGCCCAAGTTTGACCCCTCGGTTCCACCCCCGGGTTACGAGCCGAAGAAGGAAGATCCCCACAAAGCCACTGTGGATGGAGTCCTCCTGGTCATAGTGAAGGAACTAAAGGCCATCATGAAAAGGGACCTGAACCGCAAGATGGTGGAAGTGGTGGCGTTCCGGGCGTTCGATGACTGGTGGGACAAGAAGGAACGTCTGGCAAAGGTGAGTTGTCACATGCTCTGTCCTGGGGAGAGCTGTTCTTAGTGCTTGTGGCCTGGGCATGGGGGTCAGCAGGGGTCTGGAACTGACTTTAAAAAACCCACAACCCTAAATCGTTATGGTAACTAAAACAGAAAAAAAAAATTAAGCCACGGAGTAGCTTTGTTGTGAGAAACCCCATTGCCTGAGGCTGCTGAATTTAAACAGCAGACACATATCCCTGTCCCTCAGCTGGCTCTGTGCCTCCCCTGGGGCTGGTCTGTGTGCTGAGGCAGGCAGCGGGGCAGAGCTGAGCCTGGAAGGTGCTCAGTCACTGCAGGCCCCTGCCTGGGGACATCCCAGCACCTGGGTACTATACCTGGCTTATTTCCATGCTGTCATTCCATATGTGCAGGCGTTTCGTGCTGCTTTGCCATCAGAACCAACAGACTGGGAATTTCAGTCTTTCCTGGTCACTGATGGGGGTGCCCCATGCAGAGTCTCCTCTGAACACGTGTGGAGCCATCCCTGCCCTCCCAGGAGAGAGCTGCTGTTCCACCCAGCCCTGTCCCACTGACCCGAATGTGGCCTGAGGAAGGAGGGTTTTGTTCTTGGTGTTGTCCCTCTGCTTTGGGCTGGGTTTCCTCCTTGTTCCCCCAGGTCACCTGGCAGTGCCATGGGCTGAGTGCCCCCTGGGTGTCACCACAGCCCTGTGGTGCCTGTCTGTGGGGCTTTCCTGCTGGGGGGAGCTCCTGTTGAAGCTGGAGTCACAGGGTGAGGCTGGCTGTTCCTGTGGACAGAGCTCTGACCTGTGTGGGAGAATCCTTTCAGGAAGGCCTTCAGGAGTGGTGGAGGAGCTGCTCTTACACCTGAAAAGCTCAGGGTTATTCCCTTCCCCTTTTCCCTCTCATTACAGTATTTTCAGGGCTTGAAATGTGAAAAGTTAAGCTGATTTTTTTGGTTTTTTGGTGGTCTGGGGCACTGCTGGCTGCCCCAGGAAGGGGTTTGCAGAGGAAATGTCCCTGAGGTTGAGACAGATATGCAAAGGCTTCTCATGTGCAAGAGGAAGCTGAAGTTTAGCCCCAAAACCCTTAGGTCAGATGGTTTGAAACCGCCAAGCCTCTGTTTTGTGTTCCCCACTTCGTGCAATGAAATTTGTTGGTATTTCCAGCTCTCCCCCCTCCCCAGTGCATGTACAAAGCAGCAATTAACTCAAAAGCTGAACATTGGCCAAATACGTGAAGAGTTCCAGGGATTAGTGGAGAAAACAGCTTTGCATGAATCCTCTGATCCTTTTCTCACCCAACTTGAAGTGTACCTCAGCCAGGAAACAGCTCTGTGATCTAATGTGTAGTGAATTTGTCACTACCCAAAACCCCTGACAGTACGGAAAGGTAAATGCAAGCCTCAAAATTACCATTGCAGTGAATTACTGTAAAAACACCCAAACAAACCACAACCTGCCGGCAGATCTGTTTCAGATGTCAGTTTTCAGAGCAGTATCCTCACCACCTGTTTTTGTGAAGCGGTTGCGTGTTAACTCTGGTGCCTGGGAGAGCTCCTTGGCTTTCTGGAGAGGTTGCTGAGGCTGCTGCTTAACAGCTGTTTTATGACAGTGTAATTTGCTCTGGCTTAGAGCTGGCTGGCGTGACGTGCAGCAGAAACCCCGTCCCTCTCCTCCTGACTAATGCTCAGAGCTTTTCTCCTGCCAGCAAGCGTGTGCTGGCACTCTTGGAGGAGGCCCCTGAGTTTCCAGGGCAATAAAGGAAACAGATCCTCCAAATAGTTGCAAAAACAGCAACTGAAATACTCAAGGAATTGTTTTAAACCAGACATCTGCAGTGAAGAAGCAGAAGCAAGTCGAGGCAGATCTTGAAGCCCTTTTGCATCCCGAGATCTGACTGGATTTGATGGTTCTTCCCTCACCTGGGATTTGTAAGGCATTTTGGGAAGGGAAGCTGACTGTACCACAGCAGCTCGCCACAGTCCTTGCCACAGGTTATGTTGGATGCGAGCAGTGTAATTGAAAATATGAAATTGCTGTGTGGAAAACCACGTGTGCTTTCTGTGCAGGAACAGAGGTGCCAGAACATTTCTGCCCCAGGGCACGTGTTCATGCTGCGTGCAGAAGCACCTCACAGATGTCAGAGCCTCCGTTCTGCCAGGACTGGGCACCTCTGGCATTGGGGTGGGACAGGATTCCTTCCCAGGCACAAGCTGCCTGCTTCTGCAGGAAACAAAATACGAATATTCAGCTTAAACTGTACCTTCCCATTGCTGGTGTCTGTGTGTGGATGAGGGTGAGGCAGCCGGGCGCCTTGGTGGCAGCTGGAGGTCAGCTCCCCGTGGGCTCTGCCCTCACACTGATCCTGGCTGCTGTATTCCAGCAAAGGCCGCTGATTGATTGATTGATTGATTGATTCCAGCTCTGGCAGCTGATTGACTTCCATGCCATAGGTAGGGGTGGGAAGGCTCAGGGATAAAGCTGCTGTCCTGGGTCAGGCAGGGTGGAAAACGCATGGGGTGGAAGGAGTGTGTTGCTAGGGAAGGCAGCACATTTCATTGACCTTCTCTGCCTGAGCTAGGGGAAGCTTTTCCTTGTTCCAAATCTAGTGAGGGGTTTAGGTTTGAAAGCCTGAGTAAGATGCATTAAGCAGAGTGCCAGGAATTACCAGTCATCCCTGGCCACGGGGTGCTGCTGCTTGGATTCTCTGCTCGATATTCCCATTAGTCTTGTCCCTTATTAGTGGGAGAGCTGAGCTTGTGCTGCCTCTTTGGTGATTGCAGCCACTTCAGCACGTGAGTTCTGTTAGGGTGTGCAAGAGAAGCTGTTTGGGGTGTTGTGCCATGATGTGAGTGTCACCTCGAGTGCCCCTGGCTCGGGGCCACCATGTGTGACATTCTCCCGCCTTGTCCGCCCCTCCACAGCTGCAGGGGTCTGAATTCCTGCTCTTCCCTTGCACCTCAGCTCTGGCGAAAAAGGATTTGTTAAGGCCGTGTGTCTATTTTGTAGACCCTTTTGGTGTTTTGCCTAAATATTTTGATGTTCCTGTTCCCAGGACTGGAGCCTTCTGACAGGTTTTGTGGACTTGGGCTGTGGTTGCTAAGGAAACACAGGGATGTGTGTGATTTTTGACGCACTATATTTGGCCTTTCACTCGAAAGAAGGAAGGTGTTCCCAACTGGAAGGTCCGGAGTTGTTTCAGTTATGTGGGTTAGCACAGGAAGGTAGATAACACATTTTTGGGCTGGCTTACCTAAAGCACACTCAATTATTTGTATTATTATGTGCAGCTCTGTTTCCTTTCAGGAGTGGGGCACCTTCGGATGCCCTCAGAGAAACTGATGCCTGGGCAGGGCAGTGACATTTCCCAAACCTCGACTCTCTAAATGGGTTCCAGAGTTTGTGTCCTTCGCAGGAAACTTCCCCTCTCAAATGTGCCTTCTCTGTTGCAGGCGTCTCTCACTCCGGTGAAGTCTGGAGGAGAATTGGAGGAAAAACCAAAGCCGAAGGATCGAATCGCCTCTTGTCTTTTGGAGAACTGGAACAAAGGAGAAGGGCTGGGATACGAGGCAATCGGCTTGGGCATTGGGTTACGCGGGGCCATCCGGCTGCCATCCTTCAAGGTGAAAACAAAAACTGTCTCCTTGTGCTGACACCCCCAGAGGAGCCTGGGGAGGACAGACCTCGCTGGGTTTGTGCCCCAGAGCCCTCAGGCTGTTCCCCCCACTCTGTGTTCACCCAGGGGGTTGCTTCTGACCCCGCCATGGCCAGAGCTCTGTTCCAGCCCCAGCTTTTCATCCTCCACTTGTGTGAATTATCTGTGGAGGATCTCCCTGCTCTGCAAGGGAAAGGGGACATTTGCCTGTGTTTAGGGCACAGCACTGGGGCATGATCATAAAAACACATTTGTGCTCATAGTGCTTTACACAGTTATCGTTTTGGTTGGAATGCCTGATGGATTGGCAGCTGAGTCTCACCTTGAGTTTGCTTAAACTCTGTCTGCTCAGAAGCACAGGGTATCCATTTTAAAAAGCGTTTGCATAAAAAATTAAAAGTATCTTAAAAGAAGCATGGGGTAGGGGAGTGTAGAGGGCTTCCCTGAAATTAGGATTTTTGAACGCACAGAAGGTGCAAGTAAAGGTTTGGCGTGAGAGATTCTGCAGTCTTTATTTAGAGTAAAACTTGCTTTGAGGTTCTTTAAGATGCCGTGGGCTGAGGCTCTCTTTCTGTTTGCTACACTCTCAGACACATGGATTTCTCAAGAGTTTTCTCTGTCATCCTCAAAGTACCTGGTGATGACATGCACCATGCTGGTACCCACGGTGTTTTCATGCAAATTGAAGGGGTAGAATTTCATTCAGAGTGAAATTCTGTTCTCAAGCGAATAAAGAGATCAAGAGGTGGGAAGTGGCCCTTGGTTTCTGCTGTAAGTGACCACAGCAAAGTAAAGAAGTGGCAATTTGCTTAAGAAGTTGATTTCTGCTGTTTCTAAACTTTCAGAAATGCTAATTGTGTCTTTTGTTCAGGTGAAAAGAAAGGAGCCACCTGAAGCTGCCTCAGCGGGAGATCAGAAGAGAATCCGGCCTTCCACTTCTGTGGATGATGAAGATGAAGGTTTGCAAAGCGCATTTGTTTGAAACATTAGAGCAGATGCAAACCCCACGCAAGCCGAATCCCTTTAAACTTCACAGCAGTGTGCTCGCTTACAGTTAACACGGAGTCAAGGATCTGAGCCAAGCCCTGCTTCTCACAGAGCTCTGATCAGCCGGGAGATGGCCCCTCTGGCTTCAATTATCTGAAATTCACTGATGGGAAGTTTAAGACCCACGTTTTAAGAATAGCTCATAACCTGTTTTAGCTGTGCTGGGCCCCAGCAGACGGAGCTCAGCTGGGTTCATGGGCTGTTGGGGTGTGCTCACAGCTCCCTGGGACGTGGTGGGGAGAAGCACGGAACAGTTTGCTCTGCATTTGATTTGAAAAAGAAACCAAAGTTATTTGCCAGAAAAATCTGTTTGAAAATATCTTAACACTATTTCCTATAACCAGGGAAGAGTAAAGAGGAGACAAAGCTTTGAATACCCTTTGTTTTGCATAAAAACATGGGTTCATGTAAAAGTTGATTCAGATTAACAAGTGGTTTTGAAGCCAAAAAATGAAACAAGGAAGCATTAAATTCAAGTTACCTGTCCTGACCTGAGACATCTCCTGTCTGCTCTGCCTAGGGAGTGTCAGCTTTGGCCCCCCACATTTTGCCATCAGCAAGTCCCTGTAAGCCTGGGGACCCTCACACCACATGGGCACATGGCTCCTAACTTGGATCTTCCCAAAGAAGAAGTTTCCCCTGTAGCTCTTTCCCCCTTTTCCGTTTGATGGTAATTTCTGTTGCTTTTGCTCCTCAGAGTCGGAGAGGGACAGGGATGCTTCTGATGCAACATCTGACCTGTCCAAGAAGGATGGAGAGGCAGTGGGGCTGCGACGGCGCCCAGCGAGGCCGTTGGAGCTCGACAGCGAGGGAGAGGAAGGAGATGAGACATCAGGGAAAGAGGAAGAGTCCTCCTCAGAGAAGGAAGAGGAGCAGGAGGAAGAGGGAGGCTTGGTGAAAGCGGCACCTGGCAAGGTGTGTTGGTTTGGGACTGTGGTTTCAATGCTGTCTGTCATTAAAGGGAGGCCTGGTAATGCCAGATGCCAGAGTTCCCTTTCCTAGGAGCTGAGAGCTCCTGGTGGGGTCTGTCCTCACAGAACCTCTTCAGGTTCTCTGAGCAGCCTCCGTGAGAGTCCCTGGTGGATACTGCACTCACAGCCAGGTCACAGGGTCAGGCACTGCCTTCATTTTTGGCAATGCTTTCTTGCAAAGGAGGAAGAGGAGGATGAGGAGGATGAAGATGAGGAGGATGAAGATGACGATGAAGACGAGGATGAAGATGATGAGGAGGAGACAGGCGTAGACACAAGTGACAAGGAGGAGGAGCAGGACTCCGAGGAGGGTAAGCAGCTCCAGTGGAAGCAGCAATCATCACGTTCGGGTCAGCTGTGGTTTCCTTTTTGCATTTGTGAGCTGATTGTGTTACTTGTGCACCTCCTTTCACTGATGGGCAATTCTCCTCAAGATAATGCACAGAGGTATTTTTAATTATTACCTGTGAGGTTTTCTGTGATCCCTCAGCCACTGTGTCCCTTTGCAGTAGCTCTCCAGCCCCTACCTGATCTCAGCCCAGCCTGGCAGAGGGGCAGAGGGCTCAAAGCCAGCCAAGTGTGTGCTTGTTTGTAAAACAGGAGTGGCTGGGAGGAGAAGGGACCAGATTTCAAACAAGAGTAATTTGACTGCTCAATAACTCTGTCCTATCAATCAGTTCCTGCTCTGGAAGGTGGTAATTTCCACTTTTTAAGGCCATATGTAAAGGCAGCAGAGAATATTAGTAAAAGATAACAATGCACCAAGAGACCCAGGTGGGCAAGGTGCCAGGCAGCACTGCTGCTGGCACTGCCTGTCGGATGGAGATTGTTGTGAGCAGCCAGAGACGGGATTTATAAATCTCTGCAAAAATAAATAAACTGGGAGGCCACTCCTTCAAACCCACACACTGCTGCTGATGCTGTTTCCAGGCTTTTACAGTGGAAGGGGTATTTGCCCCTGGTTGTTTAATAAAGCCAGAAAGCAGAACTAATGGCAGTTTGTTCTTGTAGATGTAGCAAGCCCCTCGTCTTCCAAGGCTGAGGTTGAATCATCTGATGAAAGTGAGGACTCCTCTGAATTCGAGTCAAGTTCAGACTCTGATGATGAAGATGAGGAGGATGATGATGATGAAGATGAGGAGGAGGAAGAGGAGGAAGAGGTGGCTGAAGATCAAGGCAGAGAAGCTATGGTTGCTGAGCCAGAGCACGAACCTGCTGGTCATGAGCTTCCCGATGATGAGAGGGAGACTATTTTGGACCTGTATCCTGTGGATGACTACATGGATGCAACAGGCTTGGGACTTGCCGAGCCAGCTTTGGCTGTGAAAGATGAAGGCAGTGAAGAAATCAAGGCGGGGGAAAGTGAGTGTGTCCAAGTCCCGGGGGGATCTCTTGCTGCTGAAACTCTGAAACACTTGGTTATGGAAAGAGACCAGGAGACAAAACTTGCACTCTCTCCCATCTGTAGGCCAGGTATGCCCTTGCATGTGCTTGGAGTTTTGTTACCACGTTTCCGAGTAGATTTTCTCCCAATATCCAGCATGTATGGGTTTATATTTCCCTTGTTGTCTTTCTTCTTCCAGTCTTGGCTCTAGGCTAGGGATTATCTGTACAGGGAAAGAGGTCTGTGCTGAACTTTCCTTCCTAGTAAGGAGCTTTACATGAGCCATCTGCTACTAAAAATACTGTGGTTACTGTACCCAGAATCTTATCCTGGGCCAGTTTAGTTGGAGTCCTACAGGAACTGAGCAGTTGTCATGGTCGGAGGGTGACTGATCGGGTGGTGTGGTGGCTGAAGCTCAAGATAGAAAAGCCATGGCTGCTAAAACAGAGCAGGAATGTCACCACTGGCTCTTTTTGGTTTTAATATCAAAGCAGTATGTGACAGGGAAGCTGCGTGGGGCAGGTGAGTGGAGTCTCCCAGAGTTATGTTTGGTTCCTGATATTATTTGTGGGGGGGTTTTGTCACCCACTCCTTTTAAATGAGTGATACTCTCTAGTTTTCTGGAAGGAGAAAATTGTCTTCAATCAGTACAGAGTTGTATTTAACCCAAGGAAATTGGAAACCTTTTTCTAGAACATGAGTGAGATGCATAAACCTTGACAAATTTGGCAGCTGAGGGGAATCTAAAAGTTAAAATTGGAGCCAACAGGGAGGGCACATCGAGTGGGGCCTGCTGTGGGCCTTGGGCAGCGCTGGTGTCTCGGGACTGTTTTGCCACTTGGAGAGCTGGAAATGCAGTCCCTGCACAGGGTGTCACTCCTTGGCTGCTGCAAAACCTGAAAGTCACAAAGAGGTAAAATGTTAAACTGGGCAGGGCAAAGAAGAACTGGTTTTGCACGAATCCTTTCTAGAACAGGTCAGCGTGCAGAAAGGACATAAATCTGGGGACACCTGCGTTTGAGCACCTTTGACATGTGTAAGGAGCTTTCCAGGTAAGCGGTGGGAACAAACTGGAACTGCAGCATTGTTCTCGAGCAGCCCAGCCCTGTCACACAGGAGTTACAGGGCTCAGACCCTTCTCCAGCAGCCCTGGTTTGTTCAGCACAGACGGGGAATGTTTCCCTTCCAGCTCTCCAGGCATTTTCACCTCCTTTCACTCTCCCACTTGAAAATGGTATTTTGAGCTGCCTAACAAGATTCACCGTTGATTCCTTTTGGACCTGGCCCTAAGTGGGTAAATAAACTCCAGACAAATGAGGCTGCTGCAGGGAGAGCAGCATATAAATTGCCTCATTGATACCATCTGAGCGTCTCCTCATCCATTAGAAGGGCTTCCCTTTTCCTTCATGTGTTGTTCAGGAGTGTCCTGCTCCTCCCTTCACCGCTCCCTCCTTGGAGAGCTGAGGGTGCTCCTTGGCCTGCAATTAGTTTAGTTCCCACATTAGAAAAGGTGATAGCTCTGGGCTTTGACAGCTCTCCCACAAAGTCCTCGCCCCGCAATCCGCTCGTTCCTTTAATGTCTGTACAAAAGGTTGTCAGGGCTTTTGAAAGCAGAGAAACCTTCGTTCTGGTCTGTGTCACAGCTAATCCCCAAATTAATAGTGCGGGTTTTTTATGGTCCATTAGGAAAGTGTGTGGTAGCGTCTAATTACTCTCCACTCTGCGCCTCCAAAATATAAAGCACTGGAGTTTTAAAGCCTCCCGGTGGAATTGAGCTGTTCTCTAATTGTGGCATCTTAAACATGCCTTTACTAGCAAGTGGCAAGTAACCGAGTGGAGGCACAGCTGATTCTCCTCTCTTTTCCCCTTGCAGAGGAAGAATCCGAACCCACTTCCATGCTGGAGCCAGAGGTACAGGAAGGTCCAAAGCCTGAATCTCAAGATGAGGAGGCGGCTCTCTGTGTCTCTGCTCCGGTGGGAGTCTTTGGAGAACCTCTGCCCAGCAAAAGCAGCTTCTTTGGCAAGTCTGAGGACAGCAGCTTGGAAGCCCGAGTTAAAGCGAAGCCGCCCTCGGCAGCGGAGGAGGACGAGCGGCTGCCTCGCACGCCGGGGCGGGAGGTGATGATCCACGCGGAGACGGAGCCTCTCCTGCTTCCAGCCCACAAGGTGCCATCCTCCATGCTTCCCTTGCCATCGACTCCCGGCAAGGAAGAATCTTTAGTCCCTCCAGAAAAGTTTCCCGAACAATTAATGGTGACCAAAACGCCCGTGGAAGAGGAGATTCCGAGGACTCCCGGGCGGGACATTTTGGCCAAGTCTTCACACCCCCTCGCGAAGTCGCAGAGCACGGACACTGTTCCAGCCACGCCAGGAAGCGATGCTCCCCTTACGGGAAGCAGTTTAACCCTCAGTTCCCCTCAAGTCCCAGGGAGCCCCTTTTCCTACCCATCCCAATCTCCTGGCATTAACAGTGGCATTCCTCGGACTCCTGGGAGAGATTTCAATTTCACGCCCACTTTCCCAGAGCCTGGTGCTACCATTCCTTGCCTTCTGCCTGGCAAGAAACAGTCGGAGGATGAGCTAGAGGAGAAACCCTCTAAAGACCCTCTTGGTGCTTCCCTTACGATCGGTGTGAACAGTGTTCCTTCCCCCATCCCCTTTGCCAGCCCCCCGCAGGCAGATTTCCACATGGACATGAGTTTGCCACCTGACGAGCCAATACCTGTAGCAGCCCTGCCGTGCATGCACGGAGATGGAAGGATGCCCATCGAGGAGTGCAAGGCAGAAGTGAAACCCGGTTTGCTCTCCCCAGAGGTCCCCCCTGGGGCTTCTATTCTTCCTCCCCCACCACCTCCTTCTGTTCTTCCCAAAAGGAGGCCGGGTCGGCCGAGGCGGTCCCCGCCTTCTGTCCTCTCGCTGGATGTGTACTCAGGCAAACCCATAGAACCTCCTCCCGTGCCAGTGGCCTTGGTGGAAGGTGCTGTGGGCAAAGAGCTGTTGAGTGGCCATCCCGATGCCTACTACGGACTGAAAGACCCTGAAGCCGTCACCCTGGACTTCAGGAATGACGGTTTCCATGAGAAAATAGCAGCTGAGACAGTTGCAGAGAAACTGCCATTCAAGGAACTGGAGAACCAGTGGAATGAAGACTTCAAGGAAGAAGAAGCTCACGCGAAACCTAAGAGACAGTGGAGGAGGCAGAAGAAGACATCAGAGGAGCTCCCGGTGATCCCTTCCCCCGAGTACTCCCCGCCCCGGCCGCAGTTCCGGCCGCGCTCCGAGTTTGAGGAGATGACCATTTTGTACGATATCTGGAACGGGGGCATAGACGAGGAGGATATCAAATTCATGTGTATCACGTACGACCGCTTGTTACAGCAGGACAACGGTATGGACTGGCTCAATGACACCCTGTGGGTTTTCCATCCTTATATCCTTTCTCACTGCATTAGCAGCACGTGTGAGGTGCACGAGATGGTGGCTGGGGAGGACTTGAGATGCAAAAGACTCCTTGTTGGTGGGAGAAGCAGTTGCTTACAGGAATAGCGATTGCTTGGATGAGCAAGGGAATTTTAGGCTGTTTATTCTCTGAAGCTGCAATACAAAAATACTGCACAAGTGGCTGTTCTCGCTGCACGTTCAGTCTGGGAGTGCAGGGACATAGTCTGTAGGCACCTCTTCTGGGGAGGTTTCCTTCCTAGTTTGAGAATCTTCTGTCTGCATGTAACCAGACTTTTTTTTTTCTTTCCCAGCTTGCCTGTGGAATTTCTAGTCTGCACATACAGAGCTTTCAGTTGGAGCTAAAACTTGCCGTAAAAATAATCTCACCATCTGTGCCCAAAACGATGAGTTAGTGGTTCTAGCAGCTTCAACTTGCTTTGAGTTTGAAGTGCTGATAAAATCAGTGGTTTCTAAGTGGCACATCAGAGCTCTGTGTGTGTGTAGCCACCAGCAGTGATCTCCAGAGCACAGCCTAAAAGGCTGTTCTAAAAACCTCAGAGCTCTCCAGTACTGTTTCTAGGAAGGATGTCCAGGTTTATGTGTTGAAGAAGACAAACACACCACCTTGTGTGTTGCTAGAGATTGTGTGCAGTTCGGATATCTTCATCCCTGGCTTCCTGCAAGACAGGAAAGCAAAACCAAAAAAGCCCAAAACCACCTAAAACAGTCAGTGATAACTAACAAAACCCAGAGTGAAAATAAATCTGTTTCCCTCTCGATAAGGATTATATTGTAACAGCAAAATTACACTCACTTTTTAAGCCACTTAAAAATCACCTTGAGTTCATGCTGTGCCACACTGCCTGACAAGTGTGAAAGTACCTGCAGGCTCACCTGCCTTGCAGCAAACCTTCAGCACTCTGGTCTTGAAGTTTTCACCTCCTGGTCCCTCAGCTTCAGTTTTCTGGTGTCAAGGATGTTTTTTGCCTCACAGGGAGCATTTTAGGGTCAGTCTCCATTGTTGTAGCTTTCATGGCTGTGTTTGTGGGGTGAGCTGGCAGTCGTACAGCTCCACCGTCCTTCCAGGAGCCAAAGCCCTGGAGGTGCCTTCAAAGCTGAGGGTTTGTAATGTGTGTCTGAAGGGGCTGATTTCCCCAGGCTGGTGAGAGCAGCGTCTCTCCACGGCCTTTGCGCTGAGGAGCCTCTCAGGAGTAATCTTATTTTTTGTAACCCCACAAAACCTTCCTAATTTTCCACGCTCCTGGAGTTAGCTCCATGCAACCATGGCAAGTTTAGCCTGATATCCACCTCTGGCTGTGTTTGTCCTTAACTTCTTGCCACCTACCAGCTTTTCTACCCCCAAGAAGAAGAAGCGGGATGACGGGATGCGGGAGCACGTGACGGGCTGCGCGCGAAGCGAAGGCTATTACAAAATCGATAAGAAGGACAAACTCAAATACCTCAACAATAGCCGAGCTTTTGCAGAGGAGCCTCCAGCTGACACACAGGTGAGGAGCCGTCCTCCATGAGAGCCGGGTGTCAGTGGGATTTGGTTTTACTCTCTGTCACACACAGTAGGTGCTTCCTGCCTTTTGGCAAGGAGGGAGGGGAAGATGCTGGGAGCCTGTGTCACATCAGGTTGGTTGTCCTGGGACTGTGGGAGGCGTTAGTGTTTGATGTCAGGTGTTCTGCGGTGATGTGTTGTAGCACAAGGGGCTGCTCACAGGGAGCCTGCGGGGTGTTGGGTCAGCTTTGATCACCCGTTTGTCCTCCCAGGGTATGAGCATCCCTGCCCAACCTCATGCTTCCACCCGGGCTGGTTCCGAGAGGCGATCAGAGCAACGCAGGCTCCTCTCCTCCTTCACTGGTAGCTGCGACAGTGACCTGCTCAAGTTCAACCAGCTCAAGGTAGATCACCCCCTGCTGCCGAATTTGGACCCAGAGACATCCTTTCCCTTTCTGTGCTGTGGCTAATCCAGGGTTGGGGTTTTGGGGTGTTTTCTTCGTGCAGTTCCGGAAGAAAAAACTAAAATTCTGCAAGAGCCACATTCACGACTGGGGCCTTTTTGCGATGGAGCCCATTGCAGCTGATGAGATGGTGATCGAATACGTGGGTCAGAACATCAGGCAGGTGAGTTGTGGGTGAAATCTGAGCAAAAACCAGCCCTGGAAGAAGTCCTTGAGTATGACAGCGAGGGTTGGAGTCCTGGGTTGGAGGCATCAGCTCCGTGGGCTGGGCAGAAGCTGGCATGTGGTTTGGAGATACAAAGGTGGGATTTTCAACAACCCATAGAAACTGAGCACTCAGAAGAATCCTCCTTAAGCAGCCCATCCTGAACTTGTGTGTTCCCAGTGAGGTCTGTGTTCTCTTGGGGTGGTGGGGATCCTCTGAACGCCCGTTGCCTGGCAGGAGCAGAGCTCAGGGGAGCCTGGTGTAGGTGGCTGCTCACAGGTCAGTGGAGCAGCGTGGGCTGAGCCTGCTGGGGTTCCCGCAGGTGATCGCTGACATGCGTGAGAAGCGATACGAGGATGAGGGCATCGGCAGCAGTTACATGTTCAGAGTCGACCACGACACCATCATCGACGCCACCAAATGCGGGAACTTCGCCAGGTTCATCAATCACAGCTGCAATGTGAGTATCGTGTCCCCGCCCGCGCTGTTCCCGGACCCGCGGACAAACCCGGGGAGCCCCTGCCAGCCTTGATTGGGGTGCTCAGAGGTGGTGGGGGTCGCAGGGCTGTGATTAAATCTTAATGAGCTGCACAGGTCAGAGCAGGGTCTGAAGGAAAGAGGTTGGAGAGACCTGAGAAATGAAACATGCAGAGAGCCCAAGTGCACTCAAGAGTCCTCCTGATTGTCTTGGGGAACCCTGATGGACACTGAGCAAGCAAATGTAACAAATATTTCCATAAAACAGCGAATTTCAGCTGTGGGAACAGTCTCCTTCCAGTGTCCACATGGGAAAATAGTCCTTGCGGTTTCCCCCTCTGCTCTGTGCCGCAGTCTGCACTCAGACTTGCCTGCCTGGCCAAATTGTTGAGCGCTGAGCTGCTCTTAACCTGTGACAAATTTGGTGGAGCATCATCCAGGCTCTTTTGCTCCACAAATGACCAGACCGTGGATATTTTGGAGCAGCACAAGGAGGGCTGCTCAGTTTTCTGGCTTCACGCCTCCCTCTCTAGGCTTGCCCTGGGTCCAGGCTCTGAAGCATGGCCGGGGCTGTCCAAGGAAAAACTGCCCTGTTGTATTTTATCTTGGAATGATTGTGTGGAGACTGGGAAGCCATGGCCCTCGGGAAGCTGCATCATCACTTGTTCTGTCACCCTTGCAGCCAAATTGTTACGCTAAAGTGATCACGGTGGAGTCTCAGAAGAAGATCGTTATCTACTCCAAGCAGCACATCAATGTGAACGAGGAAATTACCTACGACTACAAGTTTCCCATTGAGGATGTAAAAATCCCGTGTCTCTGTGGCTCTGAGAACTGCAGGGGAACCCTGAACTGAGCTCAAGGTTTCTCGTCACACTTGCACCTTCGGCCATGTCAAAACTGTGGTAACCAGGTGTGGTTGCACTTTGCCAAAAAAAGAGGAAAAAAGAAAAACAACAGAAAAAAAGGAAAAAAAAAAATTAAAAGCAAAAAAATACTTACAAAAAAAAAAAAAAAGAGAGGAAAAAGAGAAGAAAGCCAAGCAAGTTTCGCACTTCTGCCAGGATCACGAGTGAAAGCAAAAAGCGCACACGCTTACGAGGACTGTTCATGTTTCAGGTGCTCTTTCCTTTTCAGATCCAACACGCACACAAAGAGGTGGCTACCTTTTGTGGCATGGTCTATCCAAACACTAGCTTCTCTGTCCAGTCCCTACAGTAATGCTCCCTAATGGGATAATGGTACCTTCTTTTTTTTTTTTAATTGTTGTTATAAACCTTCATCTTTTCATAAATGCTGCTACCTTTTTCTCATCAGTTTCGTTGGTTGAAAAAGACATTCAACGTTTAAATGTGAAGCAGAGACTGAAAACGCCATATAGGGTTTGTTGGGAGCTTGATTGGCTGAAATTGCACAGATTTCTCAGAGTAAGCTGTAAATAAATGTAAGGTTGATGTTACAGAGCAAGCCAGAGGCTTGAGGGTGTGTGAGTGAGTGTGTGCGTGTGCTTGGGGGTGTGTGTGCGTGGAGATGTGTCCACAGTGAGACTAGAGCTGAACTGTCCTGCCTTTTTGTAGGGATGAGCCTGAACAAGTCCCCTCAGCCAGACCCCCGGGGCAGGGTCAGCTCAGCCAGACCTCAGCTCCCCTCCTTGGGCCCCTCTCTGGTTTTCTTTGCCATGCTGGTCCATGGGGGATCAAAACCTCTGCACGTGAGAAACCCGTGGATACTGCAGTCACTGGGAGCAGTGGAGTCAGCTGTGTAGCTGTAGCACCGTGTGGCCTTTGGGGATGCCCATTCCGTGGAGATGGGTTTGTCTCGCTTGCAGAGAGGCTGGGATTTGAGTGGACAGCTCTGTTGATGCTGTAGAAATCCTGCCCTGCTTGCAAGCAAAGACTACGGCCCACATTTGGAGCAGGATTTTCTTCCTGTGGATGGGAAACAGGCTGGTGTGTGACTTGTATTCATTTTTTCTCACTTTCATCTGCATTTCCCTGCCCTTCCAGTGTTTTACGTGGAGTATTTGCTCTGTCCTTGGATGTGGGAGATGCCTCCTGTGATAGGAGCAAGCTGTGCCCTGCCGCTCTCCTCCCTCTGTTACTCAGTAACTTGGCCTGGGGTGGTCCCATCCCTCCAGAAAATCATGGTAAAAGTGTCCCCGAGAGAAATCCTGTCCCCCCCATCTACAGCATGGAAATGAATGCTTCTCTAAATTTGGAAGGCGTGTTTTAAAATGATTTCTCAATATATTTTGTCCTTGTAGATGTGCTGAGGTGAAGGTTGCAGTTCTTCAAGAGGTTCCATTTAAAAATGGGACAAAACAGGAAAAAAGTAGTTCTTTGGATGAGATCTGGAAATGTTACGCGACCGTTCAGGTAGAGACAGGATCAGTTTTTCAACTTGCATTGAGTTTCTCCTGCTTTAAAAGTAGAGATTAGTCGTACTAAACCCTTTTTAATTGGCTTGTAAGGGGAAGTTGCAATGTCATTATGAAATGGGAAGATTATCTGCATAACTAAACACCTTCTCCCCCCAGAACAAATTGCACAGCCGTGTTCTTGTAGTCTTTCAGAACCTCCACGAGCAGAGGTGACAGCCTTGCAAAAGAGGTTCCTGGAGGTTTTTTCAGCTGTCCCGTGGAACTGCCAGGCCTGCACTGCGGTGTGGAGCTTGTGATCTGGGTTAGAGCTCTGCCTCTGAGTTTCTCCTTGAGACAAAAGGCCTGAGCGAGCAGGAGCACACAGACTGCTGCAAGCTGCCTTAATGCCGCCCGTGTTTGTCTGAGGGTGAGCAAATCCTCTCTGAGATTGGACAGCCCATGGTCCGTCTCTGCTTTTGTTTCGGTTCAGTTTTGTTGTTTCCCCCCCCCTCTTCACAAATCTCTCCAGCAACTGGGTGCTGGTGACCCAGAACCTAAAATTGTGAGAAGCACAAGTTTCTGTCACTGAATGTTGGTTGGAACTGCAGCGGTGGCATTTGGGAGTTAAACCAGCTGCTCAGTTTCGTTGTTTTATTTTTGAATGAGGTTCGATGTGTTGATGCTCCAGTTGGCATCTCTACAGCTTGGCCTTTGGCTCTCAGAGCTTTGGAAATGCACGGAAGTTTCCTGTGTCTCAGAACTGAACCCCTGTCCTTGGCCCTGTCCCTCTCTGCTCCATCGAAGCAGTGAATTAACGGTGGATTTGTGGGGGTGAGGACACCCCAAAAGGCCCAGCCCTGCGACGCTGCTGGCAGTTCTGTGTTTCCCAGCATATCTGTGTGCTCTGGAAGGGATCAGCCCCTGCAGTTTGCCTTAATCCTTGGGGAGGAAGGTGGGGAGGAAGGTCACTGTCACCTTCAGGTCCTTCACCGGGTTTTTTTAGGAGCACCAAAGGGATTTGGGTGCCAAAGACCATGAGCACCTAAATCACTTGGCTGCTTCTGAAACTGCCTGTGATCCATCCCCTTGTAGGATCCCAGACAAATAATGTGAGTTTTTAGAAAAGCTGAGCTCCCAGTAGTTCCCCTGGACGAAACAGAGCTGTTGAAGCCACAGCACTTCTGAAAAATCATGTTAGTCTGGTCTCAAAGCCAAACCTGAGGCTTCTCTTTTTTTCCCTGTAAATCTTGGCTTGCACAGTCCTACCTGGGAGATTTTCTGTCCCAGCCTGAAAGCTGCCTGACCCCCAAACAAATCATTTTAGGGTGAGGACTCCAAGTCCGGTGCAGTGATTTCCGTGGGTGCCCTGTCCCTGCCAGCCAGCGGGGTCTCGTTGGGGAGCCCTGCAGCCACAGGAGTGGTTTGGACACCTCTGATCCTTTGCCTTGGACTTGGCGAGGGCTGGGAGGAGAGGGGGACAGGAGCTGCGTGGTTCCCATTCAGCACGGGCTCCCTGGCACCCCATGGAAACAGGGATGGGGATAAAGAGAAGCCTCACCAGCACGTGCTGCTCACAGGGACTGCGGGGCTTCTGTCCCCTGGAAAGCCCATCCCCAAATTTATTGTCACTTCAATCGGAGCCTGAGATAAAAAAAGAGAGAGACATTGGCTGTGCTCCCTGCAAAATTCCATCCTGCTGGGAGGAATGACCCAAGAGAACGGAGCAAAATTATGGAAATAGAATTTAAACCTTCAGTTTGCAGCTGCTGTGGGTTCAGGGTGCAGGTGCCTCCGTGCTGGCATCCAGAGGATCCGTGAGGTTCGCTCCTCTCTGCAGTCCCAGGCTGGGCCCAGGGGGGTCTGTGGCTCTCGGGGGTTCAGGAGGGGATGAGGTTCATCTTGCAGTTTATTTATATTGTGTAGAGCAGCTTCTTTCTACAAGGAAAAACAAACAACCACCATTTTTAAACTCCAACAAATTACACAGTAGTTTCAGTTCCGGTTTTTGTGACCTTTTTCAGGGATCATTTCAGTGCATTTCTGTACAAAATAAAAATTTAAGGAAAAAAAAAGGATTTTGAAGTATAAAAAAATGCATCTTCTGTACATAGGCGAACTCAAGAATCTTCTCTTCAAACACTGTTTCTTGTAGAAACATGTTGAAATTTTTTTGCTGATTTCTTTGTACTTCAAGAGCATGTAAATAGTTTATTAAAAGTGACTATTGTAATTTGGAGTTCTTTTTAAACAGATTCCAGCTCTAAATCATGTCGAGACGGGGAGGAAGAAGGACTGAGTATAGCAAAGGAGCTGGTGGCATTTACAGCTTGTGTCAAGCTTTGTATAATGTAAATTCTGTACAAATGCGGGGTTTTTTTGTCAAATAAATAGATGAAATTAGAAGCATTAAGAAACTGAAGACAAAAAATTGCCAAGTCAAGGCTTCTTCTTTTCCCCCCTCCCTCAGTCTGAAACCTAATGTGCAAAATCTATTTATTTCAAGCGAGGAAATGTGTACAGTCTAATAGACACCCTAAAATGTATTTAAGCGAATTTGCAACTGGATTTTTTTTTTTCAGTTTAATATTTGTTTTGTTTTTATGAGTTTCCTCCTTAATTGCCGCTGTAGGATTTGTCCAAAGTGAAAAGAAACACATCAAGAAGGACACTCTAAAGCAATGGGGCAGTTTTGAAGCAAAGTGGAAGAACACCCAGCTCCCAATTCTTGCAGTTTTCTGGTTGTTTTAATTCCCAGCGTGGAAATCAAGGGCCTCCTTTAACAGTAGGCAGGTCAAATGGTTTGCAATAAATTTTTTTTAAAAAAATCTTCTTTATTTTCCCTAAGTTCCTTTAAAAAAAAACAAAACAACAACTCTGCTTTGAAGATTTAGGATTTCTGCTTTTTCTTTCGTTAAGCAAATTTATAAATTTAGGGAAGTTTTGTGCATATAGAATCTGTCACCAGTATGTATCTTGTTTTGAAGAAAGTGTTTTTGTTGTGGATGTGTCATGCTGTATATATTTGTTCATATTTTTGTGAATTGAATACTATGTACCATTGTATTATAGTAACTTTTATAAAGCAAACCATAAATATACTGACTTTTCTTACAGAAAAATTATGTTGTGCTTAATGTATTACCAGGGCAGCGTTTTGCTCTCAGACCTGTGCTGGGAACTGTGAGAGCTCAGGGAGGCAGATCCGGAACAGGAACCGTGTGAAGAACTGGTTTTCAGGAAGGTTTAGTGAAAATATTAATTCTGGTGAGCAGAAAACGATTTTAAGCAACATTAGATTGTGTGAAAGAAATATGTGAGTGATTCAAGTCTATAAGATTGGCAATGTCTCAGTATTAAAAACCTTTACAACCCTGAAGAGCTGAAGCAGAGCTCTCCTGACAGTGAACCAGGAGTCCCAAACACATCCAGCCTCAGCGGGCGAGGGGTCCCTGCTCCTGCAGCCTCTGCCCTGGGCTGCTCTGAGCTCACATCCTTTTTTTATTTGTTTATTTTAAACTTTATGGAGGCAAAAGCCCTTACCCACGGAGCAAGGTGTAATGATGTGTGGGGCTGTTGTGGCCAGAGGCTCTTTGGTTTCCTTCTTTTTAAATCAGTTTATTCAAATTGCCAGGAGTTGGACTCGGATGATCCTTGTGGAATAATGACCCAGATTTCGTAGAATCACAGCATATCCAGCTCAGGACACGAGTCCTCCCCCGAGCCCCATCCAGCTGAGGATATTCTGTGATTCTGTGAAACCTGGATTAGTTCTGCTCCCTGGGAGCTGGGGGAGCCGCTGAGGTTTGGCCCATGTACCCCCACAATGGGGGGCTGCTGCTGGGGAGGGGCTGGGTTGGGGGTCACGGTGCCCTCTCTGAGCTTTTATTGAAAAAGAAATAACCTGGAGCAGGGACCGATGGAGTGGCTGATGGAGGAGGAAGTGAAGAGACAGGACAGAGGCTGTAGGTGACTTCCCAGCTCAGCTCCTGGAGCCCAGAGGTGAGCACAGGCCAGGGCTGCAGGGCAGCCACACCCGGGGGGCTCAGCCTGGAGGGGCTGCATGGGGCTGGGGGAGGACTCGTGTCCGAGGAGGGCTCGGCAGGGCTTGGGCTGCTCAGGGTCCGAGAGTTTCCCTGCTGGAATCTGGGATCATGGGGCTTTGGAGGGTGGCTGTGCAACAGTGGGGACACCCCAGGGTGTCCCTCAGCAGCTGCGGGCTGAGGGCTGTGACAGGAGGTGCTGGATCTGCAGCCCCGGGGAACACAGGGACTCCCCAGGCACTCCCCAGGCACTGGGGCAGGGTCAGAAAAGGGATTTATTGTGCTGGGGAGGAATTCCCCGTGCAAAGGACAGTGACAACACCAGAGCAACGCCCAGAGGGGACTTTGCACATGCAGCCAGGATCTGAGCCAAGGGATCGCTGCCAGTGCCAGCAATTACTGCTTGAACCGTGGGAGAAACCCCAACCCATCATTAATGCAGGAATTTACAGGTATTAGAGCACGACTGTGTTGCCTTGGGAAGGCTGAAATACGTAAATACAATTAATCCTCATTCCAGAGTGTTGGAGCTACCCTAAAACCATGTTTATTCTCAGCAAATTCAAATTCAAGATTGAGTCTAAAAGCAATTAAACCAAAATCTTACAAAAGGAGATGCGCAGAGAGGCAAACGCCTCCGTGCTTTCGCAGTTTCCCGTGTAGCTAAAATTAAAACTTCGGATAGACTAAATTTGAGCACTCCCAGTTGTTTCTTCTGTCGTCCTCTGTAGCTGCGTGTCTTTGGCACATGCCTTAAATCTGCCCTTTGTTAAGAATTCCGTGGTTTGGATCAGATTAAGCTGCTTTTGGAGAGTGTGTTTGCTCTTTCCCACGCCCCATCTCCCAGGAGGTTGCTGAGGGGCAGCACCGGGGCCGGGCTGGGAGAAGTGTGGGGTCCTTTCACATTGTCCAACTTGGCAGTGGCTTCCCTGGGTTTGTGGAACTCAAGTCTGGGCTATTTACCAAAACATCAGGAGTTTCCCAGTGTGTTTGGGAATCAGCTCCTTGGGGGCGAGGGCAGCGCTTTCACCATCCTCTACATGCGCTTGGTCTCCCCGTTGGGCTCCAGGATGGTCAGGTTTCCTCTGGCGTCCTGGTCCATTTCTATGGCTTCAAACAGAGATTTGAAGTTCCCGGCGCCGAAGCCCTGTGGAGACGGCAGCGTTATGGACCAGGGCTTGGTGGCCCTGAGGGCTCATGGCCAGGATCAGCGGGAGATCCTCAAACCAACCTGGTGGTTGTGCCTCTGGATCACCTCCAGAAAGACCGTGGGTCTGTCTTGAACTGGTTTGGTGAAGATCTGGAGCAAGTAGCCCTTTTCATCAAAATCCACCAGGATTTTCAGTTCCTGGAGAAAAGAAATGAGGCGACAGCTCCAAGACCCACAGCGGAGCACGTGGGGCTCTCTGTCACTCACATCCCTGCAGAGCACTCTGGGGAGCTGGCCCAGCCCTGGGCAGGCCTTTTCCCTCTCCCACTCACCGCCAGTTTGTCAATGTTCTCCTTCACTTTGATTTTGGCCGTTTTGAGCCTCTCCCGCAGCACCTGGTAGTAGCTGGAGGGCACATCCATGAACTGCATGCCCCGCTGCTTCAGGTTGGTGATCTGCAAGGCAGGGGAGAGCCAGCGTGGCTCGGTTTGGGAGTGGTTTGTGCCAGGAGGATGCCCTGGGATGGGCAGTGTCGGGACACAGATGCTTTCCCGTGGCATTGGCCAACCTCAGGCATGGGAAGCTGACTCACAGCTCGCTTTGGCACCAGGAATGGGCAGGCCCAAGCTGCCCTCCCCAGGCCCTGCAGAGAGCTGTGCAAGGATGGTTCGTCCTGCTCTGAGCTACTGATACCTCTGGAGGCCCTTTGGGCCAGAGAGGAGCCCAAACCTGGGTGCTCAGCAGCAGCTGGGCTCAACCCAGACCTGCCCCTGCCCCAGCTGAAGGTGGGTGATGGCCTGTGGGGCTCAGCCCGGCAGTCTGGGCTGCCTGAGTCCCACCAGGCACCCTGCAAGGACAGAGGTGCCACCAAGGGCCCTGCAGAGCCCAACTGCTTTAAGCTGGAGGGCCAGGCAGCTCACAGGTGCAGGCAGGTCCCTTTGCAGTGACTCCCTGGGCAGTTAATCCTGGTTGTAAAACAACCACAGCACAAAGCCCATTCGCTCTGTGTCCTTGTACCCTGACAGGGTCATGGTCCACCGCTGTCCTGTGACAAGCGCTGTGCCCAGAGCCAGGGCAGGACGGGCTGGAGCAGGGGATCCCAGGGCAGGGGGCTCCCAGGGCAGGGCAGGGGGATCCCAGGGCAGGACAGGCTGGAGCAGGGGATCCCAGGGCAGGGCAGGGGGCTCCCAGGGCAGGGCAGGGGGTTCCCAGGGCAGGGGGCTCCCAGGACAAGGGGCTCCCAGGGCAGGGCAGGGGGATCCCAGAGCAGGGCAGGGGGCTCTGAGGTCTTCACTCACTGCTGAGATGATGTCGGGGGTGTTCAGTGCAATGTGCTGGACTCCGGCCCCTCCATAGTAATCAATGTATTCCTGCAGGGAAAAGATGTCACCCTGGTAGTGACAGTGCAGCTACAAGGTGCAAAGGGATGGGTGTGGGCTTAAAAATATGCAGATGAGATCAGCCCAGGGGCACCAAGGAATGACAAAAAGACACTTGGTGAGATCAGGGGAAAATGAGCTCTGCCCAGTGGCTGCCCGTGGTTTGTCAGACCCAAGCAGAGCCAGGGTTGCTTTCCAGCAGCCACTTCAGCACAGCAGGTCTGCTCCAGCTCCAAATCACTGACCCCTGGTCCCTTTTCCTTCCCCAAGACCCCCCTGGAAGTGAAGGCAGCCAGATGGCTCAGCCACCA